>JAUMHN010398333.1:0-39305 GCA_032360265.1 Heliamphora ciliata
TGAAAATACTCAAGGGGAGATCTTGAGGAGTGGACGTAGGCTAAGATCAAGCCGAACCACTATAAATCGCTGGTGTCTAATTCTTTATCTCTTTCCCTCATCTTATGATATTTGCTTGATCTCATTTTGCATATATAGTTGTCTGGCAATATTAAAGATAGAGGCTATCTGAAAAAGTTTTTTTTGGTTTAAATCTCAATTATTGATAAAGAAACGCAATTCACCCCCCCTTTTGGGTTGCCTAATTCTATCAGAACCAAAGGTTTCAAGAGGGTCCTAGCAACAAAGCAAGACTGAGAAACGCCAAGAATGGCAATGGAAATTGACCAGTGGGAGAACAAATCTTTGCTTTGCAAAAGGATGAGAATAAGGGTATACAAGGCATACAAGGTATGTCCGTACTGTTCAATACCCTAGGGAGAGTATTGTTCGATTCTTGAGCATCTCATTCTTTCATATCTTTGGTACATATGCAATCTTTATCCTTGGAACCCGAAGTGCTAGAGCAAACTCGAAGCAACAATACACCCTAAGAATATCACATACGAGTGAACTTTGTTTGTAGAACGTGCACGTTGAGAGTACCAACACCCTTATGCTATGCGACCTGCTGGTTATAGAATTTAACGAGAACGACGTGAAACCCTGAGACCGAGTAACGCAAAAATGTGTAAATCAAGTAACTTCAACGGTATATTACCTTACACGAAACAAACGCTCTGTCAAGCCACCGAGTTACCATGAGCTATATGTGAATACAAGGACGTAACCTCAAGGAGAACTCAGTAGAGATCCAAAGCAAGGTACTTTGGAAGAAAAGCGATTTTGTTAGTAGAAGCTCGAGTGCAGCACCATGGAAGTGAGAAAGACAACTTGAAGACAAGAAAGCACAATACTAGTAAATCATCCCCAACTTTTCACGTGATGAATTATAGGACGAAATTACAAGGACGAAATTTATTTTAAGGGAGGTAGGTTGTAACGACCCAGTTTGAACCCTAGCTGAAACGACCCTATTGGTAATGACCCGTGCAATGATTCAACCCAAACCCTAGTATTAGCAACAGTTTGACGATAAGATCTTAGGTCGTTGAAAGATTAGAAATCCTAATTAAATCAAAAACCCTAATTCGATCAAAAAATCCTAAAAGGACCAAATACTCAGAGGTAAAGTCCTAATACTCAGAGAAGACTCCAAGCATTCTAAATTAAGTAAATATCATAAAATATAAGGATAAAAATAAAAAATTCCCATAATTAGAGTAAAATGACCATTTTGCCCCTAGTACAGCAAAAAGTGTTAAAAATTAAAATTTTTACACATAGACACCTAAAATCATAAAATTAGGTACAATGAAATATCACAAGATAAAATAACAACAAAATATGACAACAATGCCCTTGAATGGCCAGCCACCTTGAGATTTGTGCATAAAAAGTCATTTTTTGCCCTTTTAAGCTAAAAAATGAGAAAAAGTTATACAAATTAAGCATTATTATAACCTAAGGCTTTTAAACAAGTAATATACGTAATAGTATAATAATATAGGTCAACAAAATCTGAAAAAATCATTATTTAAAGTTTTTACACAATAAATAAGTCAAAAAATTAATTCTTATTAAACTAGCTTAATTTGACTTTAAAGTTTACACCTATTTAATTAATTGCTATAAAAACTATGATAATTCATGAAAATACTAAATTGATTATAAACACACTAAAATAATATATTTTAGTAGGTTAAGACATAAAAAAGGTATATAAAATTAATATTTTAGGCGTTTTCATACACAAAATGCCACCAAAACATCAAATAAACCGCAGATTAATACGTGATAGCTTTTTGGTCTATCCCAAGCTGCACCAATCTGATTTGAAGTGCCTCAAATAGAGCACACTGCCCATGCATCCAATAGAAATTTAGAAAAATGCAAAAAGGGCTTCCACCAAAATAATTATTCTGACCAACAATTTTTGTTATATAAATACACCAAAGCCCCTATTCTCTTATACATTTTAGGCAATATAGTGAGAGGGAGATGGTCCAAAAATTATTCTAAGTGTTCTAAGAGAGAGAAGAAGGAGAGAAAGGAGGAAGAAAGAAAGAGCTTAGTGGAAGCAAGGAGATTGAATAGAAGCTAAGTCCTCATCATCCACCATCTCTAGGTTTTCAAACAAGTAAGTAAACCCCTAAAACTATCTGTTATTCCCACACAAAAATTTTATTCAACTCATCTCTTATAATACAAAGAAGAATAAGAATCAAAATCTCAAACAAAAAAGGCGTTGTGATGAAAGAATAGGGGTTGTTTATATTTGATTGATTGTTGGACATGGTTGCACGTGACTATTTTTGGGTTTAGTAACTAGTATATGTTTTGGAACTTTGATATATATGTATAAATTACATGCATGGAAAGAAATTAAACTAAATCTTGACATACCATGACCTAGGACATCAAAATCCTAAAAGGCCTAATTTTCTGGATGTTTTAACTTTCTTCCCTAAACTTTGATTTATAATAACTAATCGTAAAAAAATGATATAAGTGTGATTTTTATGCCCAGACCTATATTTTGAAGTTATATTTCATACAAAATTGGTTTGAGGTGATTTCATTAGGTAGAACTCGAGATACACCATTTTTACTAAAGGGTGTTAGATTTTGACCACTCTGTATTACATACATAAAAAACCTAGATTGGAATGAGAACCGAGCTGAGGTTAAAACATAAAACTTGTAGAAAACATGTTTATCTTGCTGTCCACCAAAAATAAGCCTATAAGATGAAGGTTTGATATGTGAAACCCATCCTCAAAATCACTATTATAAATTTGAGACTGACAGAGCTCTCTGTCACATGTTTTTGCATGACCCAAAACCTATGTTTTTAATAACCAAATTCAAACGTGGTATTCATGAAAAGTGTTGATAACATATTAGACTATTTACTGACCAAATAGTAGCCTTAGACACCCTCCGATGGTACTCCACAAGGTTTATGCATTCTCTGTTGAAACTTGGTTCTGCTGAACCTTTTATAGCTAACTGAACCTACTTTATAAAATGGCCAAAATCATTAACTTCTTCCAAACGACTATCCTTAGCACTAAACATGAAACTTGTAGCGGACACCTTACACTAGAATATATCCAAAAATTAAACCCATAACCCTTGATTTGATGCCCCAAAATCGAGGCCAACAGAGGCCCAAATTTTGTACTTTTCTCTGTAAAGTGCTGAATTATTTTCCTTAAAATGAATTAAATGACCCATTTACCCTAAGATTTAACCTTAGTGTTAAACATAAAAGTTGTAGAAAATATGTTTATCTAAATGGTGTCTAAAAATCAGAACTTAACCCCATTTCTAGGTGCCCCAAAACATTGTTATGATATTTAATTTGACAGTTGAACATTTACCTTAATTTGGCTAAGTATGTAAGTGGCATGTCATATCATGGGACTTAAAGATATAGACTTTAAATGAATTATGTTGGATGATTGGTGTATGAAAATAATTAACTGATGAATAAAATCCATGCTGCTAGGTTGAATCTATGTCTTATGAATTATAGCTTGTGCTTTGTATACTTGTACTCTATGATTTAATGAATTGTACCTTATGTTATACCATGCTTTGATGCCATGCCATAATTAGTTGTACACGAGAAGCATGTTGCACACCATGAGCATTACCACACTTGCATCTTAGCTTGTCGGAGTCCATTTTTGTACCTATCATTTTGGGTTAGGTTCTGTGGAAATCATTCATTATGTGGTCTTAAACCTAGGGCATCCCTGGTTGCCAATTTTAAAATTGAATTGGGAGATTGCTTATTATGAAAGTGGTTAGGCACCATGTGTGACACCCCGATCCCCGGGCATGTCAGGACATATGTAACTATAAATAAAGAACATATTGTAGCCGAACATTCATAGATACATAAGATAGTTACTACATCATTAACGGTTCAGATTTTGTTCGAATACTTAATAATTACAGTCATTCAAAAAACTTTAACAAAAGTTATATTATGTCCGTGAAAAACTGAACAAAAAGATCAAGAGCAAATATCCTACGTCTTCAAGTGACACTGTTGGGGTCTGCTAGCTCCTGCCACTCTCCCTCTTCCACAAAACCTTCTCCTTTAACGAACTCGCCTTCTTCAAATAATTCTTCATCTTTACCTTTGACACAAATGCCATGAGCCGGAGCCCAGAAGAAAATTTCCTAAACCGTCTAACAAACTCACAACAAAATATCCTACAATACATATCGTATAATACTCAATACAATTTAAGGCCAAATAGACATACAATTTAACGTTTTCAACAGGAGAAGCATATGTAAGAACAATTGTGCGAGTGCGTGATGCAGATGAATGCAATGCTGTTACCCAACCCAACATACATCCAAAATAATATCGTGAATTCCACGCCGGGATTTACAGAGTAGACTTGATGGCATTACTCACTTAACATATTCTAGCCTCGTTGCGAAAGGTAAACGCTTGCCTTGGCTACATGCCTTAACCGTTTTACTCAATGGCAACGACGTGGGGGCAGGCCTCCTAGTTTAGCAGCCTCCCTTATGCGGGCCAACGATTCCACATTAAGTACTAGGATACTCGTTAAACGTCAATCCAAAGTCTAATTAATAACATGGATTTTAAAAGACACTTAATGTTATTTAGACTACCAAGATGAAGAATTTAGGACCGCCATGATTGGGCTCTTCTCCCAAGTTACCACCGTAGTGGGATTAGGTCCGTCGGATTAGGCTCTTCTCCGAATTACCCTTCAAAACATCGTGGAAATGGGGTTTAGGTCTGCCATAATTGGGCTCTTCTCCGAAGTTACCACCGCAGTGGGGTTTGGTCCACCGAATTAGGCTCTTCTCCGAATTATCCTTCAAAATATCGTGGCAATGGGGTTTATGTCTGCCATAATTGGGCTCTTCTCCGAAGTTACCACCGCAGTGGGGTTAAGTCCGCCAAATTAGGCTCTTCTCCGAAATTATCCAATTTGCCCTTGTTAACACCACTTCTATAATTTAACCATAAGTCAAGGAGAACGGGAACCAAGGGAACATATACCCAACAACTATGACCGAGGTTTAAAAAAACCAAAACAAGTGTATAGGATGCAACCCACAATGGTAGGTACAAAAGAGACTGATAACCCAAGATGCAAGTGTAAGAATGCTCATGATGTGCAATATGCTTCTCGTGTGCAAATAATTATAGCATGACATATAAATATGATATGGCACATGGTACAACTTGCTAAAGTATCAAGTACAAGCATGCAAAGTATAACCATAATTTATGTGACAAAAAATCGAATCATCGGCATGAGTTCATTTCATCAAAAGCATCCTTTTCATATATTAACTACTTAAAAAGTTCATATAAGGTTCACACACTCAAGTCTCATAAGTAACACACCATTCAAATACTTAGCCAATTTTAGGTACAAGTTTAATTGCTAGTTTTAAAGTTGCGACAGCGTTTTGAGGTACTTAAATATTGATTTAATTTCTGAAATTTTAAGACCAATTATATAAAAATATTTTCTATAACTTTAATATTTATCACCAAGGTCAGTTCCTAAAGAAAAAAGGTCGTTTATTTTATCTAAATAAAAACGGTTCAGCAGTTTAGAGAGAAAATCTTAGAAATTGGGCTTCTATTGGCCACGGTTTTGGGGCATCATTTCAGAGACATTAGGTCTGGTTTTTGGTGAGGTTTTAGTTTGAGATGTCCCCTAAAAGTTTTATGTTTTGTTCGAAGATAAGTTATTTG
Source organism: Heliamphora ciliata (assembly GCA_032360265.1). Classification (NCBI taxonomy): domain Eukaryota; kingdom Viridiplantae; phylum Streptophyta; class Magnoliopsida; order Ericales; family Sarraceniaceae; genus Heliamphora; species Heliamphora ciliata. Next base: position 5,810 of record JAUMHN010398333.1, read on the forward strand.
GAAAAAGTTTAAGAGTTTGACCAATTTATAAAGAGGGTCCAGTCAGCCTGAAATGGGTCTGCAGAATGTGATTTTAACAGAGAATGTTCAAAACCATTGGGGTACCATACAATGGTATTTTGGGCTGATTTTTGTTCTGCAATTAGATTAATATGTTAGCTACATTTTTCATGTTTACCACTTCTGATTTGGCTTCTAAAAAGTTAGGTTTTGGGTCTTACAAAAATATGTGACAGAGAGGTCTGTCAGTTACTAAATCTCAACTGTCACTTTAGGAAGTGTTTTGACTCATCAAAACTTCATATTTTTGGCTTATATTTGGTGGACAGAAGGATAAATGTGTGCTCTACTACTTTTATGTTTTGATTAAAGCTCGGTTCTGACTTTAACTTAGGGTTTTCAGGTCTACAACTCAGAGTGGTCAAGATCTGACACTCTTTGTTAAACATGAGATATCTAGAGTTCCACCCAACGAAATTATCTCAAACTAATTTTGTTTGAAAGATAACTCAAACATCTACATTTGGACACAAAAATAACTTTAAAACCATTTTTATAAAATTAGTTATGATGATTTAAATTTGGTGGCAGAAAGCGAGTAAGTCTAGAAAATCTGGCTACTTAGGGTTTTGGTTGCTTAGCTTATGTTATGTACATTTTTGACATGTTTTCTTTGTATATATGTTCTAAACTCACATAAACCAAAACTTCAGAATACACACAAGCCATAAAACTTAAAAACATACACATGCAAATGCATACAAAGCTTACTCATACATAAGCAGTCCCTAAATCATTCCTACGATGCTTTTTTTTTTTTAGTTATTTTTGTTTCTTTCCTTTAGGGTTGCTTATAGAGATGGATTGAAGGTTATTTTGTGGGAGAATATTAGAGGGTTTTAAAGAGTTTACTTACTTATTTTGATGCTACAAAAATTGAAGAAGAAATGGACTTAGCTTCAATGCTTCTCCTAGCTTCCTCCTAACTCCTACTTCCTTCCTTCTTCCTTCTTCTCTTCTTTTTCTTTGTAGACACTTAGAGAATTTTTTTGGAGGTCTCTCTCACACTCTCACCCTCTCAGCTGAACCATATGAAAGAGAATGGGGATGGTCTATGCCTTATTTTATAGGAAAAAAGTTAATAAAAATAATTATGACATTTACATAATTTTTTGGATTTTAAAATTTTTTCATTGGTTGTTTAAGAGGTGGGAGGGGCTTGAGGTATGAAAAATCAGATTTGGGGCAGGTGAATTTCGGCCATGCAGTGTTTGGGAGACTAAAAAGATGATTTGGGAGTTAATTTGGGTTTTAATTTATATTTTGGTACATTTTTGTGTATATAAATGCATAAAATAATAATTTTATGTACCTAAACCTACTAAAACATATTATATTAATGTATTTATAATTTATTTAATCTTTCCATGATTTATCATCATTTTGATACCAATTAATTAAATAAGTGTAGGCTTTTAAGCTAAATTAAGCTAGTTTGACTAGAATTGACTTTTTGACTTATTTATTGTGTACAGACATTAAATAATTATTTGTTTGCTTTTTTTGAGCTATATTATTATATTATTATATTATTATGTATATTACTTATATAAAAAGTATTAGATCAAAATAATGCTTAATTTATATATCTTTCTCTCATTTTTTAAGCTTAAAAAGATAAAAAGTAGCTTTTTAGGCACGAATTCCTAAGTGGTCGGCCATGCAAGGGTATTTTGGTCATTTTTGTTATTTTGTATTTTATTATTTATTTTTATATAAATATCTAATTTTAGGTGTCCATGTATCAACTTTTAGATTTTTTGGATTTTTTGCTGTACTAGGGGCAAAATTGTCATTTTACTTTAATTATAGGAGTTTTTGATTTTTAATTTAATATTTTATTTTATTTACTTAATTTAAGCTATTCTGAGATTTTTTGAGTGTTAGGGCTTTGCATCTGAGTATTTGGTCTCTTTTAGCGTTTTCGGATCAAATTTTGGGTTTCTAGATTAATTAGGATTTTTGGGCTAATTAGGGTTTTCTTTGTTCATGCAGCGACCTAAGTTTTCATTACCTATCCGTCGCTAATACTAGAATTTGAGTCAAATTGTTACAATCTAGGTGATTACTACTAGGGTTCGGACTAGGGTGTTACAATCTACCCCCTTAAACAAATTTCGTCCTCGAAATTTCATGCGAAAGGTTGTGAATGATTACTTGCATCTCTTCTCTTCGAAGTCGTGTTCTTGTTTACTTGAGCCATTCTTTATTGAGGATACGGATAATGTTGGGCTTGTACGTTTATTACTTTGAGCTATTGTTGTGTTGTCTTACTAATATCTTAAACTGATATCTACACAATTCTCAAAGGTCACGTCGCTTATCCGTGGCGTATGAGTTATTTGACTAGTGTTATCCTAGAAGCTCTTGTCCTATAAGCGTACCCTTTACTTGTAATGATGCAACAAGGTTAAACTAACACACATCCCAAAGTTACGAATACGAGCGTACATCTAATCATCGACGAATACTCGTTTTTCTCTTGTGAAGGTGAACATTCTGTCTTATTGATTCTCTTGTTGGTTAAGATGTATCATCCCTCCCAATTCATCCGTTCCTTGTTGAAGTTGATTTTCTTGATATTTTCGCTTTCGTCGACGGATATTGTAGTTTCTTCCCTTTGGTAGTGGGCATTGAAACTTTTTATGTCCAAACTCGTTACAAATGTAATAGATTATTGGTTCCAAATCCTTCTTGCATCTGCCAATTCTGATTCTGCCACTAGTGCTGATCGTATGACTTGTGCATAAGTGGGAAGCTGCATACAGACGATCCTTCCCCGAATCGATGGCTCTAGGCCCCACTCAATCTTTCGTGCCTTTGACTGTTCGTTTGGTATAACGGCAGCAGCAAAGTAGCTCAATTTCTTGAAGCGATTAGCATACTGGGTTATCGTCATTGGTCCTTGTTTTAGTCTCAGGAATGCTCTAATCTGTTCCTAACGGAGGGGAGCAGGAAAATATTTTTCCAAAAATAGCCCTTCAAACTGATCCCATGTTAAGGCTGCCACGTCTTGGGTATTATTGATCATAGACCACCAATGGTCCGCTTCTCCTTCTAATAGGTGAGCTGCAAAAGCTACCCGATTTGCCTCAACTTGAACTCCCATTGAGTTGAATAACTTCTTGATGGCCCTGAGCCACTCCTCGGCCTCTTTCGGTTTTACTCCTCCCCTAAATGTAGGGGCTCGCTGCCTTTCGAGCTCCGATAAGAATCACTCTCTATCACGCACTTGGGGACAGTTAATGCTGGTGGCAATCTCTCATAAAACTTGGGTTAATCCATGTGCTTCGTCATTAATGGGTCCACTAGTTTGTCGGTGGTGGTTTTGTCTTCTACCAGTCATCTAAAAAAAAGAGTCTTACGATTTATGGGTTGTTTCAGTTTTGGATTATGCTCATGTTCTGGGGTCATGTAAAGTTAAGTGTGAGGTTATTTTCGGTAAGCATTATGTGTAAGATATATATATATATATATTTTACAATACTTGTATTTCATGCTATTCAAGCTCTAGTGGATAGGCAATACAAGGTTTCAAAAAAAAAATTAACAAAGCACACATACAACATTGAAAGAGAAGAAAAGATTCAATGCGAAAGTTGCTACGTCCTATCTAAAATAAACGCAGGTAGATACGTTGGACAACTGCCTTGCGCTCCTCAAAGGTTGTAGAGTCTTTTCTGGCTCCTGATGCTCATGTCATTGTCAGAATTCTTCATTGAAGGTGGGGATGGCAGGATTCGGACACTAACATTTTGGTGGAAAAGCTAACGTGAATATTGATGCATACAGATACTCTTTCTTTATTTGCACACTAAGGGTATCCCGAACTCAAGGTGTATCTCTTGTTTTCTACTTCCCTACTATCGGTACGAATCTTTTGCTTCCCAGTTTGTTGGATTTGCGGGTCCACTGTGAACTAGTCTGGGAAAGGCCTAAATTTTGTCACATAGTGATGTCATGAATCCCTTAGTGTGTAGTTGTTGTTCCTTAGTGTAGATTGTTGATGGCACAATTCTACTTGTCGGGTCCTTTAAAAAGGCGTAATCAGTTGAACAAAACCTTTACTTAACCATTTTTGCAGTAAGGGGTTTCGGTCTTCAAAACTTTGTTAAACGCATACGTTATCTGTACTTTGAGTCGTAATGTTGAGGGAAGGTTGCGCTATGATTTGAGGAGATGTTAAGAGGTTCCTGTGCATGGTCATAATATCTTGATGATCATTGTCACTCACAGACCTATGGGTAAGGTTTTAAAGATCGACGAACTAAACACACGTGGAGTCTGATAAGGATGGTTAGCTCAATCTTACTGGTTTCAGAGAAGGTGACCATACGGCAGTGACTAGATAAGCATTTGGCTAAGGATTTCAAATGGTATAAGGACGAGATGCCACTGGGGTTAGAATATCTTAGGGTGAACTCCTAGATGGTTCAAAGGCATGGGGTCATAGTTAAAGCAATCACTGTTAACTCAGGTTGAGAGGTCAAGAGATTAGTAGCTAATGAATATTACAGAGAGGATGTTTTCAGGATCAATCTGTGCAATATCAGAATTTAGCCGAAGATATGTTTTAGCAATGGGTAGCCAAAATGAATATTTGCCCTGAAATTACGTCTGCCTAACGTATTTTAATTCAAGAATCCAAGTCAACTCCCCAGGTTGGGATTTCAAGAGTTCACAAAATTGCTTTAGTCGGACATAGTATTGAAGTTAGGAAATGAATGGTGGTGAAGGATTACCTATGAATGTTACTGGGTAGCATTGTTGAGGACCAGTGCTATTAGAAGCAAGGGATTTTAACTGAGTATAAGAGTTGATACAAGGGTCTGGGAAAAGAAACTTATAAGGGTGAAATTGCGGGGTTTTAACGACGTTCCTTCAAAACTAATGCTACTCCGAGTGACTTATCACCTAGGGTTAACTTGTTGGTGGTTTGATCGTCTATTGACTATCTAAGAGAGTTTTGAGATTCGGGGGTTATCTCAATTCTTGATTGTTTTCATATTTTGGTATCTCGTGAAATTTAGTTTGAGATCATGAGATAGCTTATAATTATTAGATGGTTTATAATGAATTTGACAACAAACACTTGCATTTCATTCAAACACCTAACTAGTACAAGGTTCTTAAAAAGTTTATATAGTATACACACAACCTTTAAACAAAAGAAAAAGCACAATGCCTAGCGTACTGAAGCCTAAATGAAAAAACGTGGATAAAAATGGTGAACAGTTGCCTCGCATTCCCAAGTCGCTTCGTAAATGCTGTAACAACGCCACTGGACCTCCACGTATCAAATGTTCCCTGGCCCTCTGCGAGCTCTATCTGTGATGGCCACCAGTACCTCTTTATAAGTTTTCAGATCATCGAAGTTGATATTTGAGCATTTATCTCTCGGAATTGTTATCTACAGCCATCAGGTCTTTACCAAATCTCCGAGTCGCTCCTTAAACCCGGGCGGTACTTCCACTCCGTATGCTGTTTCATCGTGTTTTCCTAGAACCTTTATCGGACCTATAAATCGAGGAAAAGATTTTGGCTTCCTCCATTTCTTTGTCCTTTTCGAAAATACTCGGGCATAAACCCACTCGCCAATACGGTAGTCCTTGGAATTGTCTTGGCGACTCCAGTAAATTGTTGCATCTGTCTCTTTGTCGTCCTCTGATTCGGACAGTGGTGCCTCTAGTAGATCATAAAAGTAGGCGATGGCTCGGTCCTCGTTCTCATTGTCATCCTCAAGTCCCTCCTCATCGTCTGCTTTGAAGTCCGCTTCGTCCCCTACTACATCAGGTTCCTTGTTTACTCCTACTTCCTCGACCTCTTCCTCTCTCTGCGTTGGCCACTCATCTGGAAACATCCCTGCTAACGAAAACACATCTACTAGGTCTTCCTCTTCAGCGGGTTCTCCCTCGGGGTCTAAGTCCTCAGGTTCTAATGCTGCCCATGGTTCCCCAGCTGGTTCTGCGTCGGATGCCATCCTAAAGAAAGAAAGATAGAGAAAATCCTAAAGTAAATATTTTAAGTTGTTAAAATTATACGTGATAACTTAATAGTACAGACACTCTACACAATTGTCTACGCTACAGAACTCGCGTTCTCCCATTTTTCATGTTTAAAATTGGTCATTTTTGTTGTTATTTTGTATTTTCTTAATTATTTGTATATAAATATTTGATTTTGGGTGTCTATGTGTCAACTTTTGAATTTTTAGGACTTTTTACTGTACTAGGGGAAAAATGGTCATTTTACTTTAATTATAGGAATTTTTTATTTTTAATTTAATATTTTATATTATTTACTTAATTTAAGCTATTTTGAGACTTTTTTGAGTGTTAGGGTTTTGCCTCTGAGTATTTGGTCTCTTTTAGGGTTTTCGGGTCAAATTTAGGATTTTTGGATTAATTAGGGTTTTTGGGCTAATTTGGGTTTTCCTTCATCATGCAGCGACCTAGGTTTTCATTATCTATCCATCGCTAATACTAGGGTTTGAGTCGAGTTGTTACAATCTAGGTGGTTACTACTAAGGTTCGGACCGGGGTGTTACACCAAGGGTTTGTCACTAGCCTTTTAGTTTCGGTAATTTAGAGTTTAGGTTGACGTCAAATGAGCATTCTTGTCCTCAAGATGGGATTTGTGCTCATTTTGGTTGGCCAAGGATAAGGAATAGGGTTGTTATTGGCCCACCCCCATGCCGTTGCCATTGAGTAAAACAATTGAGGCATGAAGCCAAGGCGAGCATTTACCTTTTGCAATAAGGCGAGAATAGATTTAGTGATCAAATTCCCATAAAGTCTACTCTGAAATTCCCAGCGTGGAATTCATGTTATGATCTTGGGTATATATCGAGTTAGGCATTTGCATCACGCACCAGTATACTTGTTTTTATATGTACTTGCCTTGCTGCAATTGTCAAATTTGTCTGTCTCCTTAACTATAAATTGTACTCGGTGTTTATGATATGCATTGTAGAATATTTTGTTTTGAGTTTAGTTAAAAGGTTTAGGGAGTTTGCTTCTGGGCTTTGACTCATGAAATTCGTGCCACAGGTGAGGAAGAAGAACCCTTTGAGGAAGTCACACCCGAAGGAGAAGGAGGTTTTGAAGAGTAAGGTGGGTGGAAGGAACCAATCGACCTCGACAATGCAAATTGAAGGAATTGAAGTACACCTTTTTGTTCAGTTTTCACGGGAGCATTATAATTTTCGTTGAATCTTTTATGAAACTATAATCACTGTGTATTTTAAATAGCTCTGAACTCTTAATGATGTAGTACTTACTATATGTAACTATGAATGAATAGCTAGAATACTTTCCTAAATTATAATTATGTGTATCTCGACGTGCCTGAAAAATGGGGCATCACAATTGAAAAGGTGGCGGCTATGAAGATTAGGAATGTTACGGCCTAAATGTTGTGGGTGGTTTCTTGGGTTTTGGATTCAATTCTTAACTTTGTTTGCTTGGGAGTATCCTTGAGCATAATTCTCATGTCTTTCGTCATTGGGGAGCATTCAAGATGGGTGTCTAAGATTCGGCTTGGTCAAATTAGGGTGCCAATAGTTACCCCTCTTTGACAGAGCTTGCAACAACTCGTGATGTAAGTAAATGTCAAAGCTCTAGAGACAAACTACTTGAATAAGTCGCCAATCTTAGACACAAACAAAACATATAAAAAGCATGGTTGAACCCAAATTTCCATAGAGCTTCCTACGTACCCCCGCTGTAAGGGATTAAATCGGCTGTAGTTTGTTGGGCAATGCATATGATGTAAATAGGCCAATCATGATGCATGGCAGATATGATATGATGAAAATAGATTCAATGCTATGACGCAAAATATTAAGGTCAAAACATGGACTAAAGATCATCAGGGATTTGTTTTAGGTCATGAATGGGACCGGGGAGTCAGTTTAAGGTCGTAAGGAGGACTGAAGATTCAGAAGGGCATTTTTTAGGTCATATAAGGACTAAAGAGTTAGTTTAAGGTCATGAGGAGGACCAGATAAATAGATGTCAATTTTAGGTCATGAAAGGATAGAAGAGTCAGTTTAAAGTCATGAGGAGGAACGACGGGATAAGTATCAGTTTTAGGTTATCAAAAGATCAATGAGTCTATTTAAAGTCATGAAGAGGACTGGATAGATTGATATTAGTTTTAGGTCATCTAAGAACCGAATGGTCAGTTTACGGTCATGAGGAGGACTGATGAGATAGGTATCAATTTTAGGTCATGAAAGGATCGAAGGATTAGTTTAAGGTCGTGAGGAGAACCGGAGAGATAGATGTTAGTTTTAGGTCATGAAAGGGCCGAAGGATCAGTTTAAGGTCATGGGGAGGACCGAAGGGTTAATTTAATGTCGCGAGGTGGATTGGAAAGATATATATCAGGTTTCGGTCATGAAAGGACCGATCGTAAGGTTTATTTCTCATAAACCTCAAAAAAGGGCTATAAAAGAGGATTTTTGGGTAATCAAAACAAAACAAGAGGGGGATAGCTTGGAGGTTGATGTTCAAAAAAGGGGGGACAACCAAAGCATCTCGGCCGTTATATTCGAAAGTTGCGGCATGAACTTTAAGCCATAGTTACATAGCAGCCTCGGGTTCAAAATGGCGGCCGTTAGGAATTTTTGAAATTTTGTCACTACCGTGAGAATTAAAGTTCACGCCCTGGGTTCGGATGTTGCAGCCATAAGTTTTCAAAGAATCGAATCTCCAAGCCGCGAAGTCAATGACAGATTATGGGTTTGGGTTAGATCAAAATCTCTCATTTGTGTGAACCAACAGAAACTCGTCCTCCTTCCATCTCTTTCCCGCTCTTGACTCTCTCATCTCTCTCGCACTCTCTTGTCTCTCTGTCTCTCTCTTGTGCGCTCTCTCGCTCTCGTCTCTCTCATCTCTCAACTCTCTCATCTCTCTCATCTTTCGGTTCCTACGCCTTGAAAACATGTTTCTCCTCTCCATCTTTCCTCTCCTATCTGTGGTCATGTTTGGAGGCTTCAGATTTGTTGGTGACGACGTGGGTGCCACTGGCGGTGGAGGAGGAGTGGCTGGCGACAACAGTGGTGGTGGCAGCGATGAGAATGCGACGGCAGTTGGAGGTGGCATCGCGGGTGAGGTTGGGGAGGAGACTCTCTTCTTAAACGGCATATCGGGCATACTAGAGCATTTTGACCTACTTATGTACATTCCTCTCCATCACCAATTGATGAGACCCGGGATGAAGCGGTTCATCCTTCCCGACTTGGTTGCATAGCGTGAGGTCCTTCTTCGTCGTCGTGAGGAGCATCTTTCCGCAGTGAACTTACTTGTAAGCTGAAACCTTTTAAAACTTCACTTTTACTTGCTTGCTTTTGAAATCACATGTTCGTTAGATGCGTTAATCTTAAATATCCAACTTGTTTGTATTGAACTTGGGTTAGTTTGAATCTTAGAACTTAGTTAACTTATTGATTGTATATTGAATTTGAATTTAAAATTGAATTGAATTGGATATCAAGTTGAAATTGAATATTTGAGATTGAGTTTAGTATTAGAGATTCAATTGAACATGGATTGGAGACTGAATTGAAAGTTGGGTTGTAATTGGAATTGAATTTGACTTTGAAATTGAATTAAATTTGATTGGATCGAATCTTGAAAATGAGGCCAATTTGAATTTAGATTTGGAATGGAAAACACGTTTAGGGTTTATATTGGATATGAATGTTTTTAACCTTGTGTCGAGTTTGATATTGATTGGTTTGAATTTGAGCACATGTTTTGGATATGAATTAACTTGAAAACTAATTTTGAGATGCAACCAAAAAAAATGAGTTTGAATCGAATCTTGAAACTAGGTTGATTTGAGATTGAAATGTTGATTTGAAGTTGAATTTAAAACATGAGGTTAAACATAAAAGTTGAATTTGAATTGAATTGCATATCGGCTGAATTTGAGCAGATTTTGATTGAAAAGAACTTTGAGATTTGCGTTGGGACAAGTTAGGTTTGATTTGATCGTTGAATTTGAAGTTGAATCTTGACGTTTGAAATTGAAATTGATTTGATTGAAGTCATGTGAAATAGATCATTGGATTGAGTTTGAATTAGCTTTAAAATGAGAACAAGATTTGGATTTTGAGACTTTAAAATGAATTTGGTTTGACTTAAAGTTGGATTTGTACCTAAATTATCTTGAGTCTGTCATTGTCTTCTAAGAATTAAAACCGAATTTTGAATTTAGTTCAAAGTTGAAAACTTTTATTGAAAATTGGAATTTGAATTTTAATGAAGTTGTTTTGGAATCCATTTGGTGAATTTGAAGTTAGATTTGAAATTTTGTTTTGATTGTCGTCAAGTAACTCACATGTTTTAGTTTGAAAAACTAGTTAAGAATTTATTTTAGTTATCTCATTGCGCGTTTTGATTTTGATTTTGTTGTTGCTCATGTTTACTGATTCTTTTGTTTGTTTTGTTTCAGAGGATGCTTCACGGCCCTTCCTCAACGCAGCAGAAACATCGTCGATGGGACAGGGTTCGGCCACTTCATCACTGTGCTGGAGGGGACCAACAATGATCGGGTCTTGCTCACAGCATTATCAGAGAGGTGGTGGGACACCAACAACACCTTCCACCTACCTGCCCTCGAGGTCACACTCACTCCTCATGACTTTTCCCTCATTACTGGGATTCAAGTGGTCGACGACCTGATTCCATTTGGCCCAGACATCAGCCAGAGCGATGAGGCTTTAACATACTTCCTCGACCAGGTGCCCCCAACTATCGACACGGGGAGCATTAGGTATACTTAGCTGAGAAAGACTTTTAGGCACTTCATCTGCTCCGAGGCCCACCACTTTAAGTGCGTGGCTTGTGCATTCCTTCTCTACATGTTTGGGATATCTCTATTCTCAAACTTAGAGAATAAGGCACACCTCCACTATCTCGCATCGATGGTGGCGGTGGACGGCAGCGGCGCGTACGACTGGCGGGCGCCTTGGTTACCCTCTACGACTATATGAGCACCGCCACCCAAACCTCTAACAAAAGCACCGGAGGGTACTAATGCATCTAGGAGGTACATCTCTACTTCTTTTCCTACTTTCTCTTCTTACTTCAATATTTGCACATCTTTTAAGTTGTATTGATGCTTTTCTTGATCTTTGCAACTCTGGGCTTATGAGTTCCTAGGTATGCACTCGTCGTTGAATCCGTGCGACGAGTCCTCTGTGATCCCACTGGCGATTCAATGGTCAAGGAGATATCGAGGCACGAAGCCCAATGGGAAGGATCTGGACATCAATTGCTACTTCCTGGACACTCTCATAGCTGATTGGTTATATCTTTCTTTCTTTTCTTGTCTTCATTCCCATTCTATCATTCAAACTGCCTTCCGGCATGCTTTCTTTCCTTATAGGTTCGCTGGGACCTCTAGATCGGCATGGAGAAGCAAACCGACAATGATTTGATGCAAAGCCAGGAGGTTGGCCACACCCACGTCTTTCTTGAGGGGCCATTCTGTAGAGAGTGGTACCTTGGCGAGCATGTGGTTTGTCAGTCCTTGGGATACGATCACTTCGTGTTTCGAGGGCACCTTCGGCTGAGATGCGTCAGACCGACACCCATCGTACAACTGAGGTTATCCGGACCATGGTGGGTACTGATGTTGCTATGTTGCTTGAGGGTGAGGATCGTGACTACGCGGTCTTTGCCCGAGAGTGGGAACCGATTTTAAAATAAAATTTAAAGTTTTGCTCATTATAATTAATAATTTTTTTAATTATGTGATTCTCAGGGTTAAAATAGTTTTCAATCAACTCGCAGCTATACTCAAAGAAAACAAACTTACGGGTCCTAATTATGTTTATTGGAAAAAAATATCTGGATATAGCTTTAACTACCGAGGGTGTTCTTAAGAAACCAAAAAATGTGTTTGTTTCTACAAAAATTTCGTTCTTAAGAAGAAGAAAAATGTTCAGAAACAGAGTGCACGATTTTCAAGATAATTAGTGGGCCATGGACTGGTGTGAAAAAGCCCAAATGAAGATGTTTTCACCGCAACTAGACAAGGCATTGCAAAAATTAATGTCCAGTGTATCTTGGCAAGATGAACAGTAAATGTAAATTTTATTCACTAGTTGTGGAAGCATGTTTAGCGGTGTTATCTACCGGTACTTGGTGTGTAGATACGGGAGCCATTAATCATGTCTGCAATTCATTGCAACGGTTCCAAGAAATTCGATAACTTAATGATTGAGAGATTTACCTATACATGGACAATAATACAAGGGAGGTAGCAGTTACAATAGAAGATGTCACTATTAGTTTTAGTACATATCGAGTTTTAATATAGAGAGATTGTCATTTATGTACCTTCCACTAGAAGAAATTTAATTTATGTTTCTAGATTGGTTAAAGATAGATATTTGATTTATTTTAATAACTCTGTAGTTATTAATGATAATAAATAGCTTATCTGTTCTAGTACATTGATGGATAATCTTTCTGTTATTACTACAATCTGTCCTACTACATCTAATTCGCCATTTAAGAAAAATGAACCTTCTTTAATGAACTCATCCTTGGCACTTACGCCTAGGTTGTATTAATCTGAAAAAGATAAATAGATTAGTAGAAGATGGACCTTTAAGTTCACTGGTAGTGGAGACACTGTAGTCTGTGAATCCTGCTTGGAGGGTAAAATGACCAGGAGACCATTTTTGGATAAAGTCTATAGAGCTAAAGAACCGTTTGAACTAGTTCACTCTGACCTATGTGGACCTATGACTATATAGCCTAGAGGAGGCTTTGAGTACTTCGTCACTTTCATTGACGACTACTCAAGGTATGGATATGTTTATTTAATGCACTATAAGTCTGAATGCTTTGAGAAATTCAAAGAAATCATGGGAAAAATAGATAAGTATCTCGATAAATGTATCAAGTCACTACGATCTGACCATAGTGGTGAGTACCTCCTTGGAGAGTTTAGGAACTATTTGTCAGTAGATGGGATTACATCCTAGTTAACTGCACCGGGTACTCCACAACAGAATGGTGTAGCAGAAAGAAGGAATATGAGTCTTATAATAATGGTAAGGTCAATGATGAATTATTCAAATTTACCCGATTTGTTTTCGAAATTTCCATTGGAGACAGTAGCTTACATTCTGAACTTGGTACCTTCTAAGTCAGTACCTTTTACTCCCACAGAATTGTGGATCGGGCACAAGTGTAGCCTGAGACATAATCGAATTTAGCGGTATCTAGCACACATGCTGAAAGGGAACGCAGATAAATTTGAACCAAGAACGGAAGTCTATTTCCTTGTCGTGTATCCTAGAGGAATGAAGAGTGGTTTATTTTATAATCCTAAGAATCAAAAGGTCATTGTTAGTACCAATGTCCGATTATTAGAAGATGATTATATAATGGACCACATGCCCAAGAGTAATATTATTCTAGAAGAACTGGGGGAAAATACAAGTAGAACGGAAGAAGAACTACGAGTCATTGATATCCCATTGTCTCGTGTAGTGGGAGGATTATTGAGACACATGGCAAATTTAAACTAAATCACAGTGTCACCACAAACATGCCGGTTTTACAACCAGAGGTGCAAGTGGATAAAGGTACACAGGGTTCAGAATCATCACAGTGTATCACTGCTAGTACACAGACGCAGGTAGTGCCTCGTCGTAGTGGGAGAGTTGTTCGTCGACCCGGTCGACATATGTTCTAAGGAGAGTCTTTTGACAGGATCCCGACAAAATTAGATACCGAACCTTTCAATTATAATGAAGCATTCTAAGATAAAGATGTAGATCTTTGGTAAAAGGTTATAAATTTAGAGATGGAATCTATGTATACTAATTAGGTCTAGGAACTTGTAGAAACACCCAAATAGATAAAACCCATCAGATGCAAGTGCATCTGTAAGAGGAAGAGAGGAGTAGACAGTAATGTGAAAACCTTCAAAGATAGGCTTGTTATAAAAGGGTATACTCAGAAAGAAGTGATTGATTATGAGGAGACCTCTTCGCCAGTAGCCATGCTTAAGTGTATCCGGATTCTCTTATCTTGTGATGCCCCGTCCTCCGGACACATCGGGACATACATAAATATAAATAAAGGGATATTCTAGCAATTCATTCATATTTACATACGTTAGTTATTTCATCATAAAAGAGTTCTAAGCCGTTGAAACTTACATAAGTATTATAGTTTCACCAAGAAATTTCAAAAATTATACTAAGCATGGGAAAAACTGAATAGAAGAACAAAAGCAGAGATCTCAACTCTTCAGAATGCATCAGCGGGATCCATGTGCTCTTATAACTCACCCTGTTTTTCAAACACTTCTTTTCCCACTGGGATGACTTTCTCCAAGAACTTCTCCTCACCTGTGGCACGAATGCCATGAGCTAAGGCCGAAAAGATAAACACTCTAACCTTCTAACTAATCTCAAAGAACAAAATTCACCGCAACACATACCATATAACACCCAGTACAATTTATTGTCAAGAAGACAGACAAATTTATGACAGGATAACAGATAATTCAGTAAGCATGCGTATATGAGAAATGTCGCGTATGCAATGTAGATGTCCAACCCAATATGCACCCAGATTATAATAGGAATTCCACATCGAAAATCACCAGAGTAGACTTTCACGGGTATTTGATCACCAAAGCCATCATCGTGGCTCGTTGTGAATAGTAACCACATCGCCTAGCATCATTCCATAGTTGTTTTACTCAATGGCAACAGCGTGGGGTCCGCGCCATACTCCAGGCCAACAATATTCAATAAACCATTTCAAACATCGGGGACACGCCTAGGGTGTATAAACCAATTCTGTAACACCGGGGACACGCCCAGGGTGTACAAGGGGAATTCATCCCAAGCAGTTTGTCGCTCCTTAAGACTCGTGATGCCTTCACCGGTGTCAACCTAAAAGTCTAAGCGATCGAAATTAGAATGCTAGCAACGAACCCATGGTGCCCAACAATATCCGTAAACCATTTCTTTGCATGTTTGTGTTTTAGACTTTAATAACAAAGCTCCAGCACGCTTAGAGGTCATCAAACTCAAAGATAACAACACAAAACAACATCTCATATCATTCATAAACATAACAGCCCCTAATTTCCAACTACGATGCCTTTTTGGTTTGATTTTGGTTCTCGATTTTTAGAGTGTTTAAAGGGATATATTGGGGGATATTTTGAGGGATCTTAGACACAAGGTTTAGAGGTTTTACTTACTTGTTTGAGGGCTCAAGGGATGGAGGCATGGAAGGACTTAGCTTTAAAAAAAACTCTTCTCCTTGATTTCTCCTTCCTTTCTTCCTTTTTCACCCTCAAACTCTTATAAACACTCAAGGGCAAGAGGTCCGGTTTCTCTCCCTCTCTTGCACAAAATTATGAAAGGAAGAAGAGGTTGTTTGGCTTGGTTTATATAGGAAAAGTCTAGAGGACAAGAGGGGAACAAAAGATTAATTAAGGTACCTTTTTTCTTATTTGTGCAAGAAAATACATCAAAAGTTAATTTGATGTATATTTTTGGTGTCTTTTCCTACTGAGATCTATTATTTTGTTATGTTTATGATAAATATAGTATTCTCATGTATTATCATAGTTTCTATAGAAATTGATTAAATAGATATAGTCTTTTAAGTCAAATTAAATTATTTTGGCAATATGTGACTTTTTGACTTATTTTGTTTTGTATGAACTTCAATAATGATTTGCTTTCTTTTGTTGACCTAGAACACTATATTATTATGTATATTACTTGGTCAACAAGTATTAGATCATCATAATACTTAATTTAATATATTTCTCATCATTTTAAGCTAAAAAGAAAGCAAAAACTCACTTTTTGGCACTCTTCCCAAGGTGGTCGGCCAGTAAGGGGTATTTTTGGTAATTTTGATGTTATTTTGTCTTTTACTACTTAATTGTACT
Organism: Heliamphora ciliata; assembly: GCA_032360265.1. Taxonomy (NCBI): domain Eukaryota; kingdom Viridiplantae; phylum Streptophyta; class Magnoliopsida; order Ericales; family Sarraceniaceae; genus Heliamphora; species Heliamphora ciliata. The sequence continues at coordinate 21,821 of JAUMHN010398333.1, forward strand.
TAAATCCTTGATTTTGAGTATCCATGTGTCAAAATTTGTTTTTTTAAGACTTTTTGCTATACTATTAGCAAAATGGTCATTTTACCCTATTATAAGGATTTTTGATTTTTAACTCATTATTTCATGATATTTACTTCATTTAGAATGTTAGGAGACTCTCCGAGTGCTAAGGTTTTGTTGCCTGTGTTTTGAACCTTTTTAGGGTTTTCGGGCCGAACTTAGGGTTCTCGATTCAAGTTAGGGTTTTGAACCTCGTCCGTGCTCTATAGCCTTGTGGACTATATGTCACTAATAGTAGGGTCTGAGTAGGGTCGTTACATATCCATTGTGCTTCATTTTAATTACGAAATTTGACAAATGGACGTCAAGATAGCTTTCCTTAACAAAATCTTAACGAGTGTATCTATATGGTATAACCAGACGGTTTCATAGTAAAGGACCAGAAGCACATGTGGTGCAAGCTTAATAGATCCATTCATGGACTTAAGCAGGCATCTAGGTGAAGGTATAGCTATTCGACCAGTTCGATATGAAAGACGTAGGAGAACCCAGTCACATCCTTGAAATCAAGCTTGTGCGAGATATGAAACAAAGGATGTTGGGCTTATCGCAAGCCACTTATATCGATGCAGTCCTTGCTCGTTTTAGCATGCAAGATTCCATAAAATTGTTTCTCACTTTTAGGCATAGAATCACTCTATTCAAGGATCAGTTTCCTAAGACACCTGATGTGATAGAGAAGTTGAAGGTGGTTCCTTATGCTTCGATAGTGGGAAGCCTCATGTATGCTATGCTTTGCACTAGACCCGACATCTGTTTTGTCGCTAGCATGGTTAGCAGATATTAGTCTAATCCGAGGTAGGAGCATTAGACAACTATAAAACATATAATCAAGTATCTGAAAGAAACTAGGGATTATATGTTGGTTTACCAAGCAGATGGTGTAATACCTTTTGGGTACATAGACTCGAAGTTTCAAAAATTTACCTTGGGGTATGTGTTTACCTTAGAAGGTGGAACATATTGAGAGTAAATATGACTTGATACGAGAGACCGTACAGAGAGGTGGTATAGCCGTAACCAAGATTGCATCAAGAGATAAGATTGTAGATCTTTTTACATAAAACTTACCAGCTAAGACTTTTGACAGTCATGTAGAGGGCATGGGAGTCAGATGTATGGCAGTATGATTTTGAGTATAAGTGGGAGATTGTTAGAGTTGTATACTAAAAACCATGGTTTTAATTTTAGTATTTAATATTATTCATTAATAAAATTATTTTTTTATTTGTATGAGAATTTTAATGAGTAATGTATGTAGTTTTATTATTTAGATAATGTTATGCATAGGTGTCTTTTATTCTGCACAGTATTTAATCTGGTGTTTAATGTTTAGCTTACGAACAAAAACCAAATTGTCGGTTCTTGCAGACTATAAGTTTTCGGTTCACAGAGTTTTAATCGTTCTGTCTTGGTTACGGAGAATAAATAATAGCGTCGTCTATTGTTCCGACTCACTGTGTTAGTACACTTCATGTGTATTGAATAGGACCACGTTGGGGTAATTAATTTTATACTAATTATATAAATTAATTCACACCACATGATTATTATGAGTGCTTATATTCTTAATCTCGAAATAATTAATTATTTATGTATATTTAATATTCATTATTTTCATTCATTAAATGGTGAGATCTTTTATGGGTTTATAATCCGGGTGAGTTAGATAACGATATTAATTTTGTGGTAAATATTAATTATTGACGGAATCCACGTTTCTGAAAGATCAGGATTGATGATACCCCATTAAGGAAGCTTTTAAGTTTTGAATGAGCCAAAACCTGGAGATGAATTTTATAATCCAAAAATTAAATAAGTTAAACGGAAGGGTTTAAGAAATTTTCAAAGAAGCCGACTAAATATAATTGCTAGTAATTTAATTTTATTCGCGGGTATCTATAATCTTAACATGGTGAAAATAAAAAAGTATTTAATAATAGGAACTCGAATACTATGATTTTGAGAATATTGCTGGGAGTGTAATTATAATTCTTTAGTGGATGAATTATAATTTCTGTTTTTATAAAATTGATTATGGGTTTAGGCATGATTTCACAATTACTTTCGAATATCACGTCTTATTTACTCCACAGGTTCTTATTGTACCCTATTTATATAATGTTATAAAACCTAATACATTAATTCATATTATTTAGTCAGTGATTAGGTGGGTAGGGTTTTCACGTTCTCTGAAAATTCTAAACCAAATCAAGAAGGTTTTGAAGAACATAATAGATCAAAACCCACACTTTTTTCGTGATTAGGATTTTGAAATATTGTAGAAGGCTTGTGTCAGAAATTTGACTAGAAGTTAAAAATCGCAGCGGATCATTGATTGAAAGTGTTGTAGCAGCCGAAATCATCCAACAAAATTTTGAAAGGTATAATCCTAAAACTAACTTTGGGAGTATTACCGGATTTTATTTTGATTGTTTGATATCAAAAAGTATTAATTTGGAGTCGGTTTTGGTGTTTGTCCGTCCAAATTTTTTGTGCTTAAATTATGTTCTAATCAATGAATCTTGGCAGTTTAGCCTCCAACAACCTTCGTAGATGGGAAACTCCATCAGATCGAGATTCCGCAGCCAACAGCTCAGGAGCTATGCCTTCCTCCCGGTGTGGAGAAAGTATAACATTCTTCCCTTCCTTCTCTACTTTTCATACTACTTTTCATATCCTCATGTACTGATGTCTTCTCTTTCTTAACAACCTCAATAGTGGGGTGAGGAGTGTCTTCGTGTCATCACTGGTTTGAGGGTGCTAGTCTGCCATTGGGACAGTGCCTTTCAGTCTCAAGGTATCATGCCATATGCTGCTCAGGGTCCGCCTACTATGGTATGTGCTTCATTCTTCTTCTCTATCTTTCTATACTTTCCATTCTGTTCAAATATATTGCCTTCTGATATGGTACTCTCCTTTTTTAGCATGACCGGAGTACTGACCCGAGGACTCATGGAGGTCGTGCAGCACCAGCTGCCCCTTCTGGGCGAGCTTCTACCTCTTCATCCAGAGCTCAAACTCCCAGTGCTGCTTAGACTGTTGATAGCTCGAAGGAGGAGGAGACCAGGTCGGCATTTAGAGAGTCATCCCAGAGAGGCTACGTGGTCCGGAGGAAGAGAACCCGACGAGAGTGACTAGCCCTGCTGCTGGTTTCTTTCCTTCTCTTCTCTTTACGTACATGGAGGCCTGCGTGCCTATTCTTTACTTGCGCCTATGTGCCCGCTGATACACATTACTTGATACACTATTCATATACATTACTTTCGAAGGATCGGGCCTTCGTGCTTTTAGTTTACTTTATACGTATTATGGATGCTTTATCGTTTCCTTTCATTTTGTATGAAAATCCTTTTTTGATTACTTGGATCTTTATTATACATGATATATGACTTGTGAGTTGAAATCTTGCCTTGCGAAATCATTTTCATGTTGCGAGTTGCTAATAGGTTCCTAGCGATGAATTGGGCATGTTAATAAAGAAAAGGGATGTCAAATTTTTTGCACAAAAAAAGTTGCGGTCGTGAGGAAAAATCTCGTGGCCATGATGTTCGAAAGTGTCGGCTTGAAAAAACATGGGAAAAAGTTTGCGGCTTGGTGTTTTGGAGTTCACGGCCGTGAACTTTAAGGGTGGCCGTGACAATTGGAGATAATAGCCAGGAGAAAAAGGTGACGGCCGTGACAAAGCTTTTTGGCATGAAACTCAAGGCAAATTCTGTAGTTCCCCCTATTTTTGACTCTATAAAAGGGGGTCCCTATTCCAGACCCCAGTAGTTGAAGTATTCTGTCTGTTCCTTGTCTTCTCCATGGCTTACTCGTATAACAACTCTCTTTTAGCTTGGATGGGTGAGTTCTCTTGGGTTGGGCGTAGGAACTTCCTCAACTTCGGTCTAGATGCACTGTTCTCCTTAAGAACCATGAGGATCGACTGGCATCTTTATAGAGGAGCTGCCCAACTATGGGATCCTAATGTATACGTGTTCCACTTCAGATATGAAGAGTTGTACCCCACAGTGAAGGACATTTTTACCATTCTTGAGACCTCGTCCTGAGATGAGGTCATATTTTCAACTCTTTTCTCGAGTCTCAGAGATCGGTTGATGCAACATTGCAGCTTTTCCAAATGCGAGGCTTCGCTTATTACTCATGATGAGACTTTTGATGTGGCATGGATCATTGACCGTTTTAGACCCCGGGGTTCTCTTGCTAATTTCTCCTTTCAGCTCTAGTGTTGCTACACTCTTTCTATCTGCTTATTGGCTCGTTTCCTCTTGGGACATTCTGATGGATGGGCTTCCTCTTCTCTTGTAGACGTAGTTTATTAGATTTACGAGGGTTGGGACCCCATTCCACTAGTCTTTGCTCAGATGCTTCTTGGTCTTGAAGCGGTCCACACTAAGGGTGCCCCTTACTTTACGGGTAGTGCCTTATTACTGTAGGTATTCATTCAGCTCTCCTTTTTTTGTTTTTCTCTCTATTTTTTCACTCAGCTCTCTTTTTTTTATTTCTCTCTATTTTTCCGCTCAGCTCTCTTTTTTCTTTATTTCTCTCAATTTGGGCTGATGGAGAAAGTGAACTTGCTAGAGAAGCCAATATCTGACAGCTATAGTGTGAAGTCATTTATCAATCATCAGGTTTATCATCCCCGCTCTACTGAGGCTTCTTAGAAAGATTTTCTTAGCTCTTTGACCGGGGATGACATTTCTTGGCAATGCCCCTTGTTAATGATTACTCTCATGACTGCTGCTACCATGGATCATCCCGGGATCCTACTAATTGGCTTGAGGTTGGCAACTTTCTACCACCCATACCGCATTCTTCGTCAGTTTGAACGTACTCAGACCATTCCTGATGCTACTGTGAGCTATCTGTACAATTCTCTTCATTAGGCCCCCCTTCTTGGGTCAGTACTGGCGGGCTTAGTCTTCTCGACTGATGATGCCAATTGGTAGAGAGCTCGATAGCGGGCTTTCTGAGGATTACAAGGCTTGGCTATGGACAGAATTAGAACGCAGTGCGAGACAAGGAGGAGATGCTAAGAGAAAAAGGACTTAACTTTACTCTGTTGTACCCCAATATTTTGTTTATTTTCTTTTTAGCTTTTTAGGATGAGGACTTGTGACCCTCTCTTATTTCTGAAATCGTAACTGAGTTAGCAAAAACTCTTAATGAGATTTTCTCCGCATCTCGTTCATAGTGATTTCTGAAATTGTTCTTTAGATTCTCTTTTTTGCAATATAATCAGTTTGTTAGAAAAACATAAAACAAGCTTTTGCATTGATTGACTACTCAAAACATGGTTACAAAAGGAGAGTTTCAAACAATGGTTTGGGCTGAACACATATCCAGAAGAAGGGAATCAGGCCATAATGTAGTTCGAGGCTTGAGTTACACTCAAGTATTGACACTCTCCTTTTGCCAAGGTTACCCTTGTGGGTTTTCTCTTAGGGATAAAAATTTTTAAGCTGGTCTGAGTTTATTGGTGTAGAAAAGACATTCCCATTTAGATCCATAAGACTTGTAGCACCTCCTAACATCAGGGTTTTGATAAGATAAGGTCCGCCCCAATTAGGTTTGAACTTTCCCCTTGGATCGAAGACCGGAGCTCTGATCTCTTTAAGGACTAAGTCACCTTCTTTCAAGTTCCGAGACTTAACCTTCTTGTTAAATGCCTGAGATATTCTTCTATGATACCCTCGAATATGAAACAACGCCTTGAGCCTTCTTTCATCAAACAAGAGCAATTCTTCAAATCTATCCCTCTGCCACTTGGATTCGAGAATACTACTTTTAGCCATTGTCCTCAAAGATGGAATCTCCAACTCTATGGGTAGAACTGCTTCCATCCCATAAACCAATGCATAAGGTGTTGCTCCGATGGAGGTCATGATCGATGTCTGGTATCCCCAAAGTGCAAATGGTAACTTTTTTGATCAATCTTTACTTCCCTCAATCGCCTTCTGTAGGATCTTCTCCACGTTTTTGTTAGTAGCTTCCACAGCTCCATTGGTTTGCGGTTTATACTGGGAAGACTAATGACTAACAATTCGATACTCCTCCAAAAGATCTAAAACTTTTTCTTGGAAGTGAGAACCATTATCAGAAATTATCTGGCGCAAAACCCCGTAACGATTGATGAGATTCGCCTTGATGAACTTGGCCTCTTGAGAGGCTTTCAGAACAATGTAGGAGGTAGTTTTGACCCACTTTGTGAAGCAATCAATTTCCACAAGAATAAACTCATGTTTATTCGATGCTTTGGGTGTGATCTTCCTTATTATGTTAATTCCTCAAACTGAAAATGGCCATGGCGATGTCATATTATAGAGTTGAGACCGTGGTACATGCATGAGGTTCATGTGATCTTGACATTTTTGACACCTTCGAACAAGCTGGTGACAGTCTGTTTCCATCGTCATCCAAAAGTTTCCTTGGCGCAGAATCATTTTGGCCAACATCAATCCATTCATGTGAGGTCCGTAAACTCCTCTGTGAACCTCTCTCATCAATTCGTGTCCTTCTTCCATATCAAACGCAGAGTTTGTTAACTCCCAGATATCCTCTCTTGTACAGTTTTTCTCCACAAATCACAAACTGTATCCTGATGGCTCTTTGATCTTTCTTGTTAGCTTGATTGGGATATTCTCCTTTCTCGATAAAATTCCAAATGTCACGGTACCAAGGTAATCCATCATTGACTTCTTGGGTTGAGTCAATATTACCGATTATGGGTCTATCTCTTTGCTGAATCTCTAAGGGTCTCATTCTTACTCCAGGTGGTTTGTCTATCATAGATGCCAGGGTATCCAAGGCATCGACAAACTTATTTTGCAACCTCGGGACATGGGTGAACCCCACACTTTCAAAGCAGAGGATCATTACTTCGAGCTCTCGGTGATATTGGATTAACTTTTCTTCTTTGACCTTCCATTCTCCTTTTGCTTGAGACACAACCAAAGCTGAGTCCCCTGTAACTTCTAACTTTCTTTGCCTTAGTTTTGAAGCTGCTTCTAATCCGGCTAAGCATGCTTCAAACTCGGCCTGATTGTTAGTAACCTCAAAACTCAATTTAAAAGCTAAGGAGATGTGGGAATCATCAGGAGTAATCAAGAGTATCCCTATCCCATACCCATATTAGTTTGAAGTGCCGTTGAAGTATAGGGTCCACAGATCTTTCTCGATTTTTAACACGTGTTTATCAGGAAACTCGAGCTCAGGCTCCTTTTCTCCTTCAATAAGATGGTCAGCAAAAAACTCTGCAATGGTTCTCCCTTTCACTGATTACCTCGTGACATACTACAAATCAAACTCAGTCAGCACCAATAACTACCATGCCAACTTTACTATTAATGATGGCTTCTCGAACAGGTACTTGAGTGGGTCCATCCTTGAGATCAAAACAACTCGATATGCTAGCATTAATGGTGTAACTTCTTGGATGTCCAAACTAGTGCCCAATAATTCTTCTCCAAAGGCATGTACCGACATTCACAATCTGTCATCTTTTTGCTTAAATAGTAGACGACTCTTTCTACCTTGGCTTCATCTTACTGTGTAAGCATGCATCCCATTGCTGAATCGATCGTGGATAGATATAGTATCAAAGGATTATCGAGTTCTGGCAGCAACAGAACTCGAGGGTTTTACAGGTATCATCGTATGGCGTCCAAAGTGTCTTGGCATTGTTGATCCCATCAAAACTTAGTTCCTTTCATCAAAATTCGAAACAGAAGCTCATATGTAGTGGTCAACTTAGCTATGAACCGACTGATAAACTGGACTTTCCCGAGAAAGCTCCTTACATCTTTTTCAGTTTTCGAAGAAGGCATCTCAAAGATAACCTTGATCATTGATAGATCAACCTCTATACCTCACTGCGTGATCATATATCCAAGCATTATCCCTCCATTTACTCCGAAAGCGCACTTTTGTGGGTTTAGACGCATCCTTTATTTTCTTATCCTCTCGAAAAACTTCCTTAATGCAATAACATGCCCTTCCTTAGTCTTTGACTCTATAATCATGTTCTCTACGTATACATCTACCTCCTTGTGTATCATGTCGTGCAGTAATGTGGTTGCAGCCCTTTAATGGGTTGCTCCTGCATTTTTTAGCCCAAGCAACATGACCCTATAATAGTAGCTTCCCCAAGGCGTCCTGAAGGTAGTCTTTTCTCGAACTTCTGGCGCCATCGAGATCTGGTTGTGTCATAAAAATCCGTCCATGAAAGACAGAAGTGCATTCCCGGCGGTGTTATCTACCAACACATCTATGCGGGAGAGAGGGGGAAGTCATCCTTAGGACTAGCCCTGTTAAGATCTCTGAAGTCGACACACACTCGGATTCTCCTATCTTTCTTTGGTACTGTGATGATGTTAGTAACCCACTTCGGGTACTCCGTGACCATAAGAAACTCGACATCTTTCTGCTTGGTGACCTCCTCCTTAATCTTGAGAGCCTCGTCAAGCCTGAATCTTCTAAGCTTCTGCTTGACAAGTTTGGTGTCGGGGTAGAGAGGGATTTGGTATTGTATGATATCGGGATCTATTTTGGGGATATCTCCGTAGGATCATGTAAAATCATCTTCAAATTCTTTAAATAAAAAGCTTAATTGCTCACGTTCTTCCGAAGAGAGTGTAAAACCAACCTGAACTAGATGTGGATCTCTTTCATTATTAAAATTTATTAAAATGGTTTTCTCTATTACAGGTTTAGCTCACGTTTCTTCTTTCTTTTCAATTAAAAGTTTTAATTCTTTGGGAATATTGAGACGCCCCGTCCTCCGGGCACGTCGGGATATACATAAGTACAGATAAGTGGAATATTCTAGCTATTCATTCATATTTAAATATCATAAATAGTATACCATTAAGAGTTCTAAACTGTTCATAAGTACATAACGATTACAATTTCACTAGAAAATTTAACAAAAATTACAGTACGGCCGTGGAAACTGGACAACAAGAACAAAAGATAAAAACTCAATTCTTCAGCGAGCATCATCGGGGTCCGCTGGATCCTGCCACCACCCTGTTCTTCAATTTCGTCTTCTTCTTTAGGGGCGACTTTCTCAAAGAACTCATCACACTCACCTGTGGCACAAATGCCATGAGCCAAAGTTTAGAAGAAAATTCCCTAAACTGTTTAACAAACTCACAACAAAATATCCTACAATACATATAGTATAATACCCAACACAATTTAAGGCCAAAGAGACTGACAATTTAACTTTTTCAACAGGGTAAGTATATATAAGAATAATTGTGCAAGTGCGCAATGCAGATGAATGCAATGCAGATGCCCAACTCGACGTGTATCCAAAAATAAAAATAGGAGTTCCACTTTAGGACTTATATCTATTACTTGTATGGACTTATTATCATTATTGTCACCTCAGGGACTTATTGTCATCGCCATGATGGGACTTTATATTATTGGCACCTCAGGGACTTATTGCCATTGCCATAATGGGACTTTATGTTATTTTCACCTCAGGAACTTATTGTCATTGCCATGATGGGACTTTATCTTATTGCCACCTCAGGGACTTATAGTCAATGCCGTGATGGAACTTTATATTATTGCCACCTCAGGGACTTATTATCAATGCTGTGATGGGACTTTATAGGGTTACCCACGTTAAAAACTAGGATGCTCACTTAGTATCAACCCAAGGTCTAAATTATCAAAACTAGAGTGCAAGTGACGAACCCGTGGTGCCGAATAGTATTCATAAATGGCAAATCTTTCATTTTAGAACATCGAGGACACACCCGAGGTGCTCAGAGGGAATATATCCCAAAATAGTTACAAAAAATGGCTACTAGGGACGCCCTAGACTAGGAGCTGAGAAAAGAATAATTTCAATATAACCCAGCCCACAACGGTCGATACGGGAAGGACTCCGATAACCCAATATGCAAATGTAGGAATGCTCATGATATACAATATACTTCCCGTGTATAATTGATAATAGGATAACATATATACATGATATGGCATGTGGTATAACTTACTAAAGCATCAAGTACAAGCATACGAAACAAAACTATAATTTATGTGACATAGAATCGACCTATTGGCATTAGTTCATTTCATCAAAAGTATCATTTTCATACACTAATTAATCACAAAGTTCATATGAGGTTCGCATACTCAAGTCTCATAAGTAACACACCATTTGTACAATTGGCCAATTTTAGGTAATTGTTTAATTGCTAGTATCAAAGTTGCGACAGCGTTTTGAAATACTTAGACATATATTTTGTTAGAACAAGGAAACCTAAGAGGGGGGTGAATTGAGTCTTTTTTAAAAAATAACTAACAATTTAAAAACCTTTTCAAAAGACTTTTAATATTGCAATCAAAGTAAGCAAGATATGCAAGCATAGAAGCAATGTAAATATGAGGGATAGAGAGATAAAATTGGACATCAAGAATTTATAGTGGTTCAGCTTTTTCTTAGCCTACGTCCACTCCTCAAGATCACCCTTGAATATTTTCATTTCACATACATATTCCAAGCCTTTACAATCTTCAAAACTTCTCTTGAAATGAGTTGAATGTTTATGAGCACATTCACATGCCTAACAGCTTCAAGAAGATCTTATGAAAACAAGCCCCTGTTTTCTTCTAATCTCTCTTGAACTCTTCTTTGATGAGATTTACTCACTCACTCAAAGGATAAAGAGTGTCTCACCCTTGATTACAATAAATGAAGTGTAATAAGAAGAATCACTCACTCTCTTAACAGAAAAGATTTACAATAAATGAGAAGGTATAGAGAGATGATGAACTAGAGCTACAGATTTAGCAATAAATGAGAGCTTGAGATTTCTGAGATTCATTCAAGCAATGGAACAGTAAATTTAAGTCTCCAGTTGGATTAAATACTGAGAAATTAATCCTTATATAGGCTCTTGTGCATTCATGACCGTTGGCGGTAGGTGGGAGTAATAAATGCCAAGAATCCAACCATTGAGATCTGTCGCGATTTGAATTTCCGTCGCCTGTGTCGACACAAAGACTTTTGGTGTCGACACAAAATGTCCGGGGCAGAGTCCCTTAAGTGGTTGGGTCGACACAAACTTTCTGAGGGGTCGACACAATTTTTGCATTCTACCTCATAACATCCTGGTGTCGACACCTTTAGGATCTGGTGTCGACTCATTTGAAACTTCAGCATCTGGGGGACCACTTGTGTCGACTTAACTTGCCTTTGGTGTCGACACGAATTTTTGTAGGAAGTCTCGGTTCTTTTGTGTCCAAACATTTGGACTTTGGGGTCGACACCAAAAATGTGCAGGCAGGCTCAGGAGTTTTGTGTTGACACATTTTATCTTAGGGTTGACACCACAAATCTGTAGGAGGTCTCAGTTGTTTTATGTCGACACAATTTCCATTCGTGTCGACCCAAACTTCTGGATACCAGAATTGAGGATCACTTTTGTGTCGACACAAAATTAATTTGTGTCGCCTCAAATTCAGTTTGGGGGCCTCGGCTCATTTGTGTTGACACAGAGTTTGTTTGTGTCGACATTAACTCTTTGATACTTGAAGATCAACTTGTAAAACAGTTAGAGTGTCAAACCATTTGATCAAAGAGTGTTGACACACTTGATAAGTTTCAAGTATACTTTACCTTAAAAGTATTTGACTTAATTTTCAATTGGGTTTAACACAAAATATTCTTATGAAAAAACACTTAAGTGCTTTAATCCTTTTGAGAGATAGGTCATTTTTTTTGGCTAAGGTATCAACTTTAATTGTTTAAAATGTGTTAACACTTTTATTTTAGAAATATAAAATATTTTCCATTTAAATCCATTTTTTCTTAGAAAATAAATTATGAAAATCATTGAAATCAAAATAAAAAGGCCTTGGGCTAACAATCTCCCATTTTTTTATGATTACAACCATATTTACATTTTCTAGAATACATTTGAAAATATATTTCAACAAGAGTTCTCCCCTTATGAATATGCCTTAAATAATAAAAGTAATTATAATGACTAGGCATACAACAGAGTGAAAGTATACAATTTTTAACATGATTTGTAACAAGTGATCAAGAAATAATCTGAATTTATTAAAACTTGTGCAAAACGGTGAATGTGTAAATACTCATTAGCCAAATCATTCAATAAACATTCATAGGCAAATGAACAATAGATACAATCAACATAAGAACAATATTCACCATTCATTTTTAAAAAAAATGTTCAAACATCCCAAACCATATTTACCATTCAACCCATTCAAACACATAACCAAAAGAAATGTATGTTTAAAAACAGTTACATCTTCTCGTTCTAAAACATAGAGAAATGTATAAAACTCTCCTCCACTTCAGCTACTCCCCTTATCTTCTACTACTTTCTTTCTTTCTACCCTTTTGGAATCTTCAAAAAAAAATTGGGACTATTAGTCATCCATGAAGTGCTTGAAATCTTTCTTGGCTTTGGCTTTGCTAGCAGAATCTCGTTCTTTTGAGGCACATGCTCTCTTATCCTTGGCTTCAGGAGTAGCCATAGCTTCGTATCTCACAGCCAGTGCAAGGTCAACTTCTCTTTTGAGTCTTGCTGCTTTTTCTTCCTTCATCTCATTGGCCTTGAACTGATTGGCCCAAGCATCCTTGATCCAGTTTAGGTGTTCTTCCACCTTCTAGGATTGGGTATGAACAGCCGTGATAATCCCCTGATGATACTCTTTACGCACTTGATGGAGGATTGCCTTGTTGCGGTTGACAATGGTTGCAATGTTTTCAACCATAGTCTTGCAGAGGGCTCTCCCAGCATCAATGAAATTTTCCACGACTCTGTGTAGGCTTCGATTTGTTTTGTTAAGGTGTTTTACTTTCTTAGAGAGGGAAGAAATGGTATGATTCAGGTCAAAAAAGTCTTGGTCGACTTTTGCTTGGAGAAGAGTGACTTTGGAAGACAGAGAGTTGATTAAAGAAACAACCTCTGAGAGGTCAACATGAACTGGAGCAGAGGAGGATGATGCATGAACAGCAAGGGGAACAGATGTAGATGTTGGAGGAGGAGGAATAGAATGTGACGGACTAGGGGTGTCAAAAAGTCCATGAGAGTCAGGTCGTGCAGGAGGAGAATCAATGTCTTTGGGGATGGAGGAAATGTTTCTAAGAGCCTGAGGAGGAGTTCTTGCAGAGGAAGGGGTACCACGACGGGATGTGACCCACACACCATCTACATTTTCAATTTGCATATGCTTAAGTGTGGAATTGCCATATAGATCGTGTTTAGAAAAGGCAACTGCCTTTTCCTCAGATAAATCAACACCAAAGTGTTTGAAAACTTTTGTTAGAAATATGGCATGGGGGAGTAATGAATTTGATTTCCCATGAGATTGAAACATGCTATAAATAAAAAGAAAACCAAGATCAAGGGGTTTCTTTTCCAAAATGCACCACATAACAAAGACATGCATATAGGTGACATCCCCAAATTTTTTCATTTGGGGTAGGAAAATGTGGTTTACCATATGATGAAGGATTCTAAATTCTAGTTTAAGAGTGTTGGCTTCCAAAGGTTTTGAGGGATCAACTTCCTCAACCTCAAAGATCTGTTTCACAGCATCATGGAAGGAGAAACATTCAAGGTCAGTAATTTTTTGTTTACATGATACAAACAAATCTGCCTCAGGAATGCCGAGTATTTCATCAAGAATACAAGGAGTCAAGTGAATATCGACCCCATTAACCCAAGTGGTAATGGCGGTGGAGGGAATCAGGAGAATGTGCATGTGAGTATAAAAAAGTCTGACAAGAGTAGGATAATGTGGGACATGGGTTTGGAGTAACCTTTCCCAACCCAAATTGGAAAACCATGTACTAAAACTCATCTCAATAGAGTTGAAATAAACGAAATCAACAGAGCGACCAGGGATTACCTTTTGGTTTGCAAAATACTGAAAGTAGACATTCTTGTATTTGATGAATCGGAACATCAATGCTTGAGTCATTCCAACCAAAGTTGCCAAGTCCATCGTTGTCGTTGGAGCCGACATTTTCTTCTTCTTTGAAGCTCTAGGGTTTGATGACCCTCCTTCGCTAATCCATTTTACCCCTTTTCCCACGGTTTTAGGTGGCATTTTGATGAATTTGGGGGATAGATTTGAGGAGTTGATGGAGATTAAGAAGGGGAGTCGACACGTTTTTTAAAAAGAGAGAAACGGCGGGAAACGAACGGTCTAGAATAAAGAGAGGGAAAAGATGTGACGGTTCGGGGACAGACACCTCTTTATATAGACGTTAAGATTTGTGTCGACACAAATTACAATTGGTGTCGACACTTTTCTTCGAAAGTGTGGGTATCGAAAATTGGAAGTGGTGTTGACACATTTTCAGCAAGTGTCGACACATTCGGCTATTTGGGTCGACCGAGTATATCTTGGTGTCGACACAAATTTACCGAGAGTCAAGAAACCAATTGGTGTCAACACTGAATAGAAAGGAGTTGACACATTTCTTCACAGTGCCACTTCTATACAGTTTTATGTCCACACAACACAAATTTGTGTCGACACTTTATCAAGTGGTGTCGACACATTTTCATATTCAATAAAGAATATCAAATGCTTTGAAAAGCAATGAAAAGACATGGTTAGTATGGCATTTTAATCATGAATTTAGAGCACATAACATTCCAAGTTCTCTTTTATGTAGCATATTCCTTCTTCATTTAAAGCTTTTGTGAAAATGTCCGCTAATTGGTAATTTGTGCCTATAAATTCAAGTTCGATGTTTCTTTTTTGCACATGATCTCTTATGAAGAGATGTCTAATCTCTGTGTTTGGTTCTTGAGTGTTGTATGAGGTTCTTGGATATATTAATTGCACTAGTGCTATCACATTTAATAGGTATATGATCTAAGTGAAAACCATAGTCTTTTAGTTATTGTTTCATCCATAGAACTTGTACACAGCAACTTCTAGCTGCAATATACTAAGCCTCGGGTGTAGACAAGGCCACTAAGTTCTGCTTCTTGCTAAATCAAGAGATTAGTAAGTGTCCTAGGAATTGACAAGTATCACTTGTGCTTTTCTTATCTACTTTACATCAGGCAAAATTTGCATCTGAATAGCCAAATAATTCAAAGGCTATTTCTCTAGGATAAAATAATGCTAGATTTTGTGTACCCAAGAGGTATCTAAGGATGCGCTTAACTGCGGTCACATGTGATTTTTTAGGATTAGATTGAAATCTAGCACACATGCAAACACTAAACATAATATCCGGTCTACTAGTAGTTCTCATGGGTTTTGCCTTTAGCATATCGAACCTCTTCAATATGTCTCTCGTGTACTTAGCTTGATTGATGTAGATTCCTTCTTGAGTTTGTTTCATTTGGAGTCCGAGGAAATAGTTGAGCTCACCCATCATGCTCATCTTGAATTCTCCCTGCATACACTTAGCAAAGTCCTTGCAAAGAGATTCGTTAGTTGCACAAAAAATTATATCAGCTACATAAATTTGTACAACTAGCATATCATTTCCTTGAGACTTGATGAAAAGAGTGGTGTCTATTTTTCCTCTTGAAAATTTATTTTCAATTAAGAATTTGCTAAGCCTTTCATACCAAGATCTAGGTGCTTGCTTTAAACCAAGAGAGTTTTGGTAAGTTTGTAAACATGGTTTGGAAAATCTACATTTTCAAAGCCAGGAGGTTGTTTCACAAAAACTTTCCTTGAGATAAAACCATTTAAAAAAGCACTTTTGACATCAATTTAATAGAGTTTGAAATTTTTAAAGCATGCAAAAGCAATCAACATCCTAATGACTTCAAGTCTAACCACAAGAGAAAAAGTCTCATTAAAATCAATGCCTTCTTCTTGATTGCAACCTTGGGCTACCAATCGAGTTTTGTTCCTAAGAACTACTCTATTTTCATCTATTTTATTTTTAAAAACCCATTTTGTACCGATGATGGAATGTTCCTTAGATCTTGGGACTAAAGTCCAAACTTTATTTTTTCAAATTGATTTAGCTCTTCTTGCATAGCAAAGATCCAAAATTCATCATTTTTGGCTTCCTCAAAATGTTTTCGTTTAGTCTGGGAAATGAATGCTAAATTACCACAAATATTATGTAGAGAGGAATGAGTTTTGATACCTTGCGATTGATCACCAATGATTAAATCTTTCAGGTGACCATGAGCATACCTCCACTCTTTCGGTAAATCAGGATTTTCTAGATTGACAAATTCAACATTCTGTTAGACTGCAATTTGTTGAGGATTTGAAGCTTCCTCTTGATTTAGCTCTTCCTTTTCTTTGATAAAGATGTCATCAACACCTTTTTCTATATCCAACAGGTTATCTTCACAAAAATCCTTTGAAGAACCAAGGTTGACTTCATCAAAAACGACATGTATAGATTCTTCAACAACTAGGATCCTTTTTTTGAAAATTTTATGCGCTTTACTAGATATAAAATATCCTAAAAAATACATTCATTAGATTTTCCGTCAAACTTGTCCAAAAGTTCTTTGTTGTTGTTTAAAACAAAACATTTGCACCCAAAAACGCAAAAATAACTGATGTTAGGTTTTCTTCCATTCCATAACTCATATGGGATTTTCTTAAGAGAAGCTTTTATTATAGCTCTGTTTATGATAAAACAAGCGGTATTGACAACCTCGGCCCAAAAGTATCGTGGTAGATTATTTTCACGGAGCATGGTCCTAGCCATTTATTCCAATGTCCTATTCTTCCTCTTAACAATTCCATTTTGTTGAGGGGTTCTAGGAGTAGAGAAATTATGGTTAATACCTTTTTCATCACAAAACTTTTCAAAATCTTTGTTTTCAAATTCTCTACCATTATCACTTCGGATACTTGTGATTTGAAAACCTTTTTCATTTTGAACTCTCCGAGACAGTTTTGTAAAAGAGGCAAAGGTTTCATCCTTATGAGTTAAGAATAGTACCCAAGTGTATCTAGTGAAGTCATCAATAATAACAAAGGCATATGTCTTGCCTACAAGGCTTAAAGTCCTTGTTTGGCCAAATAAGTCCATGTGCAATAGTTGTAATGGCCTAGAAGTTGAAATCTCATTTTTAGAATGAAAAGAGATTCTAATTTGTTTGCCATGTTGATATGCATAACACAGTTTGTCTTTTTTAAATTTGATTTGGTGTAATCCAATCACTAATTCTTTTCTCAAAAGTTTGGAAATCAAGTTCATGTGTGTATGTCTAAGTCTTCTATACCATAACCAACTATTGTCACTCAAGGCGGTTAAGCACTTGGTGTCATTCTTAGAAAGTTCATTGAGAGTAAATGTATAAATATTTTCATGACTTTGACCTTCAAGAATAACTTTGTTATTGGTTAAATCTTCAATAACACACTTAGCATGATCAAACACAACTTTGTAGCCTTTGTCACAAAGTTGGCTTATGCT
>JAUMHN010398334.1:0-16284 GCA_032360265.1 Heliamphora ciliata
GATTATGGGTCAGAGTGCAATTATAGTTCTTTAGTGGTGTGAATTGTAATTCAGTATTTTATGAAAATTGCAGAAACTGCTACGTCTTTTCATAATTACAGAAATCGTTAGTAGGTATCTGTGTTCCACTAGAAGTCTTACTCATAATTACTCATCAGGTCCCTGCTGTAGCTCTATATATATGCAGGTAGGCTGAACCAGTTTGATATCTCATCATATCATATATTATATTTTTTTTGTCTTTCAAGACGAAAGATATCGGGGTTCTGTCGGTATGAGTTCTCGATAGTTCGTATCCCACACTACGTTTGAGGATCGCATACGGGAATACGGTAGATGATCTGACTGGAGTTTTAACTCAGAATCAAATTGTAGTTGAAGAATAGATCGACAAAAGGTATTCATTTAAATTAACTTTGATGGCACGGGTTTATTTTGATCGTTCTTCGTCAAAAGTTTTATCTGGGTCAAAAGTTTTATCTGGAGTCCGTTTTGGCGTTTGCCCGTTCAGTTAATTTTTTATTGAAAATCGTTTGCAAAAATAATGATCTTGACAGTAATGCCTCAAACAAAGTTTGGGAAATACAGAGTGCTTAATGGTAAAAGATCCTTAGGTTGGCTGACCCCAGTAGTTTTTTGCTGCCCATAACTTTTCTTAGAACCAAATCTCTAGGACCAAACTCCCTGGGTTTGACCTTGTTATTGTAATGTCGGCTCATTTCTTGTTGGTAGGAACAAATCCTCAAGGGGGCCTCCTCCCTTCGCTCTTCGGTTAAGTCCAGGTCCTTGGCTAGTAATTCCCCATTTTGCTTGAGATTAAATTTGTCGGATCTCATGGTTGGAAGGCCGATCTCCAGAGGGATTACTGCTTTGGTGTCGTAGGCCGTTAAGAATAGAGTTTTCCCAGTAGATCTTCGCGGCGTAGTTCAGTAGGCCCATAATACATGGGGAAGCTCACCGACCCATCTTCCTTTCACCTTTTCTATCCTCTTCTTCATTCCCACCAAGATGGTTTTGTTTGAAGCCTCTACTTGGTTGTTGCATTGTGGGTACATCGAGGTGGAGTTATAGAACTCTATTTTTAGTTCGGCACATAATTGACAAAATAGCCTTCTATCAAATTGAGTACTGTTGTTCAAAATGAGAGCGTGGGGTATCCCGAACCTTGTTACGATATTCTTCCATACAAACCTTTTCATATCGAACTCCCTTATGCTGGCAAGTGGTTCTGCCTCAATCCACTTGGTAAAATAGTCCGTTGCTGTCACCATGAATTTTTTATTTTCCACTACTCAAGTGAATGGTCCGACGAAATCCAGCCCCCACTGCGCAAATGGCCAAGGGCTTATTTAGGGATTCAACTTTCCCGTAGGATGATGGATGAAATGAGAGAATAACTGACATTTATCGCACATCTTCATATATTGATGGGCATCCTTTGGCATGTAGGGCCATCTGTACTCTTGAAAAATAGCTCAGTGGGCAAAGGGTCGTCCCTATGTGTGGCTGTCACATATCCTATCATGAATTTCATAAAGAAGGTCCTTCACTAAACTCGGGTGTACGTACAGGAGATAAGGGCCCGTGTAGGAACAATGATATAATTTGTGAGTTTGAGATAGCCAAAAGTGGGCAGATTTCAACATAACCTTGAGCGCCTCTTTCTCGGGGGGTAAGATGTCGTCCTTTAAGAACAACACGATGGGGTCTATCTAGGATGAGGGCTGCTCAGTTGGAAGGACCTCTCACTGCTCGGTATGCAGTTAGTCTATACTCGGCATTGGGACAACTTGGACTACTACATTCATTTCTCCCTTCGTTGTTGTTGCCAAGGCGAGACTAGCTAGTGTATCTACATGGTCGTTGATAGCTCGGTTTACTCGCTCAATTTTAACCGTTGCAAATCCCCTCATGACCTCCATGGCCTTTTGGGGATACTTTGCCATTCGGTCGTCCCTTACCTCATACTCCCCTTTTAGTTGGTTGACAACTAGATGGGAGTCACTGAACACTTCCAGGTTTGTGATGTCGGGTTTTGACGCTATCTCCAGCCCTTCCCAGCAGTGCCTCGTACTCATCCTTGTTGTTCGAAGCTTTGAAGTCGAGTCTCAAAGTCTATTCTAATATTGTGCCATCTGAGGAGGTGAGGATCGTCCCTGTGAGACTCTGACCTATTTTATTTCAAAATAATTAAGTGTTGACAGAAGTTGAAATTAAAACTTGATCTTGGTAGTATTTTAGGTGAGTATTTTGAGCTTGGATGAGATTCTAAGGGATGTTCGGACAAAAATATGTGAAAAGCATGTGAAGGAAAGTGACATATCTTTACTAATTCAGTCCTGCTTCTTTTGTTTGGGTTTTTACCGAGCGATGGCCGCTCGAGTGGTTCTTTATTTGCTCGAGCGGGCTAGTGGCTGAGAGTTGGATCCGTGGGGGATCGCTTGAGCGAAGCCCTGTTAGCTCGAGCCAACAGTCGGGCGCGAGATTCTATAAAGACAACCCATGCCTTGGTTTTTGAACCAAACTTCTTTTACAAGTTTCTCTTCTTTCTTTACACAAAAGCTCTGCTTTCTCTCTAGGTTTTGGGTGTGTTCGGGCTTGAATCTTGGTGATTGGAGGGCGGATCCTTGATTTACGCACCTTGGGCTTCATGTACATCCGAACAGAATCTTGTTTTGACAACTTTGATTTTTCGCCGGTTGGTAAAGCTTCGAGTTTGTAACTCTATGAGGTAGGATCTTAGACTCTCATGTCTTAAAGGGGTGCTACATAAAATTTTATGCGTTTTTACCATTTTAAAATACATGAATGATTGATCTTTGTGTTTAAACCATGTTTGTTGGACAAAAAGCATGTTTGGCATTTGTCGTGATTTATTACCAAGTTGGTGGACGTGTGGGTGTCCGTGGTTTTCAAAAGGTGAGTTTTGAAAATGGAGAAGTTTTTGTAAAGGTTTTAAAAATCGTATTTTGGAGGTTTGGAGTTAACCTTTGGGGTTGAGTCTTGGTTTTTAAACATTTTGATAGAAACGGTAGAAACATTTTAAAAATATTGGTTGGTCTCCATGGTTAAATGGATGATGTGGCAGAATGCCATTGAACGTTTGTATCTGACTGTGTGTATTTATAAAAATTTTCGTAGTCGAGCTACATATTTTTAATGATTCGATCAATGTACTATAACAATGTGTGTATTTGGGCCGCCATTACTCATCAGTAAAAGTCCGAAAACTTTGCACAAGTAGGTGCTTCGCTCCTTCGGGTAAATCTCCGTAAATGAAGTGATTGCCCCATTGGGAGATGTGCCCCACTGGGAAGCGTTTGTTGTTATAACTCCGTATAGAACTTATTATTATCTAGCGGGTCATTGGATGTCCCGAAACTAGGGTAATGGCGAGAGTCTATAGTTATTACTTTTGTCCCCAGTGCGACAGAATTGGTACATAGGAATCATTGTCGGTTGTGAAAATCGAGTAAAAAATAACGCTTTGTTAATATTTTTCTTAATCTGTTGGACATTATTTGTATTAGATGAAAAAGTGTAATTTTGAGAAGTAAAACTATTTTTGGGGCTCGTGTAAGTCGAGATATTCATATTATTTTGTTAGTATGCTTTGCTTTTACTTAATGCTAGTCTGTTTTTTTTTGGGCTTTAGCTCACGTTATGAAATTTATAAAAATATTTTTCAGGTGAGTGTGGTCAAGTAGATTGATCTTGTGGTGCCCAGAGGTGGTTGAAGACAAAAACCCTTTAGTTTTGTTCTTGTTGGGTAGTTTATACCATTTGTATATTAATCATGTTTTGATGTAACATGTTTTATATTTGAAAGCATTTGTAATGTAATTCTTATGACTGTAGAGCCTATGTATGCATGATATATGTTTGCGAGAGAGACCATGGGTTGATTGTTGTTTTTCTTAGTTTATTATTACGATTTTCGTAAGCTGGTTCAACGTTTTACGCAAAGGTTTTCGGTTGATTTATGCTTCATATAAATTTTTGTACCTCGAGGGAGATTTTAGAATGACTTTCTCTCCTTTAAAAGCCCTCTTTTATACTAAATTAAACCCTCAGTTGGAGGTGATTGAAAGGTTTTGAACTCGTTGTTTTCGTTTGAAATCGTATCTTTTGAGTTAAATGCTTTCTTGAGTAATTTGAATCCTTGTTCAAAAAAAAGGTTTTTTGGTGTGTTTTTGAGACTTGGAAAGATTTTCTGGTTTTTGACTTGAAAAATCTCTCGAGTGCCTCATCGCTCAAGCGGTGTTTTGTGCGCTCGAGTGGACAGCCGTTGTGACTAAAAGTTGGGTTTTATTTCGAAAGAAGATTACGGTTGAGAAATCTTTTGGGAGACCTTTTTGGCTTAAAATGATGTATTTTGTGAATTATTTTACAAATAAAAATCTCATTTTCGTTTTGGTTTTGGTGGAGTTTTATCATTTGGAAAGTTATAGTTTGTAAAACGGTGGTTTCATGGACTTTTCATGTGACCTGAGTTTTGGGATGTGACAACTTGGTATTAGAGCTCTAGGTTCGAATGCCTAAGAGCCATGGGAAGAGGGTGCATCACATTGTGAGGAAAAATGTGTGTGCTTAGCTGCATATGTTTAAGTATTTTTATAACATGAGCATGATAGCTTGTTAAGCATGAGGATGTTGTGTATATATGAGTATGGAGATTGGACCTTATGATTGTTTAGTCTTAGCTTCGGGCGTTTGGATTAACAAATTTGGAAGCCAAATTAGAAATGCGTTTGGCCGACGTACTTTCTAGTAAGGAATCTAAGTAGGTTTAGCACGATCTTGAGTGGCTAAGTATTAACGTGATTATGTGGTAAGTGGTAGAAATAACATGATAGGTCGACCTTAAGTTGTTGTGTTCTATATATCTTTTATATATGAACTGCGTAGCCTTGGAGAGGGTGAGGCCATGGTTTGGGTATTAGATGTGCGACTTGGTTGCTTTTGGTTGCTGAGAGATAAGGTTATGGGTTGAGTGTCGATCGCTTGGTGCGTAGTAGAACTCATTGGTGAGTTGGGGTTAGCCGCGTGAAGTTGGCTTTGGTTGATAAACTGTTGAGTGTTTGTATGAGCAGAGTTTTGTTTGGTTGTAGTTGAAGCATGGTTAGTGGTTTAATTTTGGTAGATGGCTCCTCTTGAGAGTAGGTTACTGGAAGTTAAAGTTATGCTATGGATGGCCTTGTGAGTAGGGGCGATGGGGCATCGAAGACCCTGGAAAATCAGTTATTATGATTGGATTTGTGGATAGTGGTAATCTCTTTCGGTTAAGGTTTGGTGTATGTGGTTTTGGTTGTGTGACGGATTAGATACGTCCTGAGCCATGCTATGTCATAGTTATTATGATTTTGGCCTTGGGAGTTGCAGATATGCTAGGATGAGTATGGGTAGTGACAGTGTTAGAATGTGTAAGGGCTCATGTTACGATTCTAATATGCGGCGAGTATCAGTTCTATGGGATTCCTACGAGAATGCAAGTCTGTGGTTTGGTCGTTATCCTCATGATTGGGAGATCGTGTTTGGAAACCGTACTGGGTGCATGAGGTTTGAAAGGACCGTAGAAGGGTTCGAAAGTGTGGTTAGCTTAGTGCTGCGATGGTGTATCTTGAGTATGATATGTCTGGAGGTTGTTGGTGTTCGACCTTAGATTTAGAGGTAGGTATGTTGTTTGCTGATGGGAATAAGGTGTGGAGTTATAAGGTTCAGTAGTGTACCGTGTGGTTTGGGTGGCCCGAGTCGATAGGCGAGAAATCATGGGTTAAGATATCTGTGATCGATGTGTTCTCAGAGTGCAAAAGTACATGAGGTGTCTGCATGGTCGTAGGAGTTATTAGTAACTTTGGATGAAAGGTCTCAGGATTGGGTTTCCTTTGTTCGGCGCCGTGCACTTTCTATGTGAGTTGCTTAGACAGTGGGCTCGATGTCGTGACGTGGCTGAGGTTTGCCTAGTGGAAGTTAGGTTAGTGAAGCCCAACCTTGTAAAGTGAGGTCTTGGTGTGATGGAAATGTTGGCGTTGTGTTTCCGTGTATGACTGGTGACAAGCTTGTAGTCCTATGGGATGTGCTGTATGAGGTATAAGGATTAATGGTGTTTGTGTGTGTGCGAATGAGGTTTGAGAGTTCAGAGCTTAGTGTAGCAGATGATATGAGTATCGTGATCGGGGTCGACGGTAGCTGTGTGACTATGGTCGATGTGGCCTCAAGGTAAGATTTAAAGGGTTCTTTGGGGGACAAGTGTTGATAGGTACTGAAAGTACGCTGAGGTTGGATCATGGTTTCTGGTTGGCCATTTCTTTCTCAGGAAAAAGATACGGTTATCTTGCGAACAGTTGTAGTGTGCAGACTATTCCACCTTAGTTAGGTGTAACAGTCGGGATAGTTGGTTGATTGTTGGCCCGATTGTTTTTGGGAGATGGAAGTCTCCGTGGATTAGTATCCGTGTTGTGGTCCGTGAGTTTGTGCCTAGGGAATGGGTACTACCGGGATCGAATAATTGGAGGACTGGGTTCCTCATTGGTTTTTCGGGTGGAGTTTGTTTACTCTATCGTGTGAATGTAAGTGTGTGGGGTTGTGTTCCCTGTGAGATCGGGTTGGTAGACTAGGAATGTTTGTCTTTATTGACGAGGGAGTCAGTGCTGAGACGTAGAGTCCTTTTTTGTAGTGATCAACTGAGAATTGTTAACTGTTGTATGCAGTTTGTTCTAGGTTGTGTGGGTATGGTTGTTGTGTGGGTATGGTTGTACCTCTAGCTCTTGGCAGAGTGGAAATTTGTCGGAACCTTGCGGCTGGGATATTCACGTGGTGGGTTCTTGATAGACATTTGTGAGTTTGGGTTAGTGTTTTGTTTGGGGCTTTAAACTACTCAGAGTTCTTAGAGTCGAGGAGTAGTTGTCGACTATGGTAAGTGTTGTGTTTTGGTGTAACCGTTTGTTCAGATGGTGGTCTCGAGAATATGGTAAGGTATGAGTCAGGAAGGATTTGTTGTTTGAGAAGCCTTGGTTGGTATGGCATGTCGGGATTGATGCGATTGTTTGGTTTAGAACGGAAGAGCTGTGACGAGTTTCGTATAAGAAGAAAGTGCTAAGTGTGAGAGGTAAGTCTTGGTTGGTTACTTGACGGATAAGTCTTGGGCTTGAGTATTCTACTTTGTGGATTCAAGGGATCGATGTATGTGTTACGAGTTTGGGGTTGAAGTCGAATAACGGTGATCATGTTTGATTTGAAGTTGATCTGTAAACTTAGAATCAGTGGTTTGATGGTGAGATGTTAAGTTGTGTAGTGATGTGCTATTATACAGGAGATATGATTAGGTTTGTGTAGGTTAGTGGATATCTATGAGATGTTCTGTCCGTGTGGCGTATCTGGATTAAGTGACTCGTTACGGTTAGGTGACTGTGTTGATTTTGTGGTTGTGATGTCGGGTTGGTTTTTAGTGGTGTGGAAATTTATCTTGGACAATGGGGTGACACCTAGGGTTTCTCCAGGGTGAGACTTGTGGTTTGTGAAGAAAGATCGGATAGAGGATAAAGGTTTAGGTAAAGTACATTCTTTGATATTCCAAGTGAATTGAATGAGTTTTTCTCTAGAATCGAGTGTTTGTGTTGTTACTCGTGGATGAGCGTCTTGTCAGCTTCAATGACGGCGTTGTTAGCATCAGCAGGATAGCAATGTGGTATCAAAGTGGGTGGTCATCAGTTGATTATCAGAACTTGAGTAAGGTTTGCGTGTGAAACATGTGACTTCGTGTGACCGGTGTCAGGGCTCGACGTCATGTGTTTGGACTCGCAGAGATAGTCCTTAGTATGCGTTGTGAGGTGCGATTGAGCCAGTATGTGGCAGTGTGAACGGGGGTGGTAGTCTCTATGTCTTGGAGTAGAGAGTGTTTGGGATCAGGTTCCATGGTGGATTGGTCTCGTGTTACGCATTTATTGCTGGAGTGGATTGTGTTCGATGAAAGTTGTGATTTGAGGTTTTAGCAGTGCGAGTTGGATCTTGATCCAATGTTTTATGGATGGCAATAGTGTCAGTGGAACTTTGCGCGCGTGAGTAGTCTATATGGAGGTTGATTCTTTAAAGACGTGTTTACGTCGTGTGATGACAAACTTGGGGTTTTAGTTATTTGGGCATTTTTGCTGTTGTGCGGTGTTGCTGGGTTTGCGTCAGAGATTGTTGATTGTTGATGATTGATGGGCTAGGGTTTGGCTTGAGATTCAGTGTTGGATTTTGGAGATAAAATTCTTTAAAATGGATAGAGTTGTGAGACTCTTACCCGTTTTATTTTTAAATGATTAAGTGTTGGCGAGAGTCAGAATTAAAACTTGATCTTGATGATATTTTAGGTGAGCATTTTGAGCTTGGATGAGGTTTTAAGGGATGCTCGGACAAAAATATGAGAAAAGCATGTGAAGGAAAGTGACATACTTTTACTAATTCGGTTATGCTTCTTTTGTTCGGGTTTTCACCTAGCGATGGCCGCTCGAGCGGATCTCTGTTCGCTTGAGCAGGCTAGTGGCCGAGAGTTGGATTTGTGGGGGACCGCTCGAGCGGAGCCCTATTTGCTCGAGCAGACAGCCGGGCGCAAGATTCTATAAAGACATCCCATGCCTTGGTTTTTGAACTAAGCTTCTTTTACAAGTTTCTTTTCTCTCTCTACACAAAAGCACTGCCTGCTCTCTAGGTTTTGGGTGTGTTCGGGCTCGGATCTTGGTGATTGGAGGGCGAATCCTTGATGTACTCGTCGTGGGCTTCACGTACATCCAAACGGAATCGTGTTTCGATGACTTTGGTTTTTTGCCGGTTGGTAAAGCTTCGAGTTTGTAACTCTATGAGGTAGAATTCTAGACTCTCGTGTCTTAAAGGGGTGCTACGTGAAATTTTATGCGTTTTTACCATTTTAAAATGCATAAATGATTGATCTTTGTGTTTAAACCATGTTTGTTGAACAAAAAGCATGTTTTACATTTGTTGTGGTTTATTACCAAGTTGGTGGCCGTGTGGATGTTTGTGATTTTCAAAAGGTGGGTTTTGAAAACGGAGAGGTTTATGTAAAGGTTTTGAAAATCGTGTTTTGGAAGGTTTGGAGCTAACCTTTGAGGTTGAGCCTTGATTTTTAAATATTTTGATAGAAATGGTGGAACATTTTGAAAATATTGATTGGTCTCCATGGTTAAATAGATGATGTGGCGGAATGCCGTTGAACGTTTATATCTAACTGTGTGTATTTACAAATGTTTTCATAGTCGAGCTACATGTTTTTAGTGATTCGATGGATGTACCATAACAATGTGTGTATTTGGACCGCTATTACTTCTCGGTAAAAGTTTGAAAACTTTGCGCAAGTAGGTGCTTCACTCCTTTGGGTTCATCCCCGTAAATGAAGTGGTTGCCCCATTGAGAGGCATGGTCCACTAGGAGGTGTTTGTTAACTCCATATAAAACTTGTTATTACCTAGCAGATCATTAGATGCCCCGAAATTAGGGTAATGGGCGAGAGTTTATAATTGATACTTTTGTCCCTAGTGTAACAGAGTTGGTATATAGGAATCATTGTCAGTTGTGGGAATTGAGTGAAAAATAACGTTTTGTTAATGTTTTTCTTAATCTGTTGGACGTTGTTTGGATTAGATGAAAAAGTGTGATTTTGAGAAGTAAAACTGTTTTTAGACCTGTGTGAGTCGGGATATTCATATTATTCTGTTAGCATACTTTGCTTTTAATTCATGCTTGTTTGTTTCCTTTTGGGCTTCGACTCACATTGTGGAATTTGTGAAAATCTTTTTTGATGTAACATGTTTTATATTTGAAGGCATGTGTAATGTGATTCTTATGGCTGTGAAGCCGATGTATGCATGATATATGTTTGCTAGAGAGACCATAGGTTAGTTGTTGTTTTCTGTAGTTTATTATTACGATTTTCGTAAGTTGGTTCAACATTTTACACAAAGGTTTTCAATTGGTTTATGCTTCATATAAACTCTTGTGTCTCGAGAGAGATTTTAGAATGACTTTTGCTCCTTTAAAAGCCCTATTTTATACCAAATTTATCCCTCGGTTGGAAGTGGTTGAAAGGTTTTGAACTCGTTGTTGTTTTTTCTTGAAATCGTATCTTTTGAGTTAAACGCTTTCTTGAGTAATTTGAATCCTTGTTCAAAGAAAAGATTTTTAAGTGTGCTTTTGAGACTTGGAAAGATTTTTTGGTTTTTGGCTTGAAAAATCTCTCAGGTGTCTCACTGCTCGAGCGGTGCTCTGTGTGCTCGAGCGGACAGCCGTTGTGACTAAAAGTTGAGTTTTGCTTCGAAATGAGGTTTCGGATGAGAAATCTTTTCGGAGACCTTTTTTTGCTTAAAATGGCATGCTTTGTGAATTATTCTACAAATAAAAATATTGTTTTCGTTTTGGTTTCGGTGGAGCTTTATCGTTTGGAAAGTTTTGGTTTGCAAAATGGTGGTTTCATGGGCTTTTCACGTGACGTGGGTTTTAGGGCATAACAGTCCCTACCCCCGATCCTTTGTTGTTGGATGCCCCATCGACATTCAATTTCCAAAGCCCCCTTGAGCTCGGCAGAAGTGTGAGCTCGTCCACCTCCTCCTCTTCTATTCCTGGTGTGTTTCAGGAAAATTCGTTTACGAAATCAGCTAATACCTAGGCATTGATGGCGATCATGGGCCTAAAGTTGATATCATGCTCTCCCAGTTCAACAGCCCATTTGGTCATCCTTCCTGTCGGGTCAACCTTTGCGAATACGGCCTTCAATGGGTACTTGGTGAGTACTACAATAGCATGTGCCTGAAAGTAGTGTTACATTTTTCGTGATGCAATGACTAGCATGTAAGCTAGCTTTTCCAATGGAAAATACCTCATCTCTGACTCGCTGAGAGTATGGCCGACATAATAGACTGACATCTACTGCTTCTCTTCTTCTCTAACAAGAACCGAGTTGACGACGTGCGAGAAAACCGCCAGATATAGATACAACACTTCTCCATCTTTGGGGTAGAGAGTAGTGATAGAGAGGATAGATATATTTTCAAAGCTTGGAGTGCCTAGTCACAGTCCTCGGTTCATCAGAATTTCTCTCCCTTCTTTAGTGTCAGAAAAAACGACCTGCACTTATCTAGAGCTCGACTTATAAACCTGTTCAAGGTTGTGGTCAGTCATGTTAGTTTCTGTACCTCTTTAACGGTGTACGGCATTCAGACTTCTAGAATGACCTTGCTCTGGTCTGGGTTTGCTTCGATCCCACGGGTCGTGACTATGAAATCGAGGAATTTCCCCGATCCGACCCCAAACGCACATTTAGCTGTGTTAAGGCAGAGGCAGTGGGTTTTGAGAATGTCAAAAATTCCTTGCAGGTCGACTAGATGGTCTTCCTTTCTCTAAGACTTTACTACTATATCATCTATGTAAGCCTCCATCGTCTTCCCTAGCACTTCGGCAAATATCTTTGTGATCATCCTCTAGAAAGTTGCCCCAGCATTTTTAAGGCTGAACGGCATGACTTTGTAGCAATAGGTCCCGTGCGGGGTTATGGACGACGACTTCTCCTAATCTGGGCTAAGCATTGTGATCTGGCGGTAGCCTCAGACTGGTGAAATCCTCACACACTCTTCATTTACCATTTTTCTTCTTGACGACCACTGTGTTGAACAGCCAGTTAGAATATTAAACCTCTCTTATGGTCCCAGCCTCTAATAACATTCCCACCTCTTCGGCTATGTCGACAGTGTGGTGTGGCGCCAAATGCCTCCCTTTTTGCCTCACCAGTTTGAAAGTCGGATTAACGTTTAATGCATGACAAATATAGGCGGGATCTACTCCCGGCATTTCATACGGTGTCTATGCAAACACCTCGATGTTCTGTTGCAACAGTGGTAGTAACTCCCCCTTTTCTTGCTCAGCCATGGTCGAGCTGAGAAGGAAAAACTTCTTTGGATCATTAGGATTGAACATGACCGTTTCGAGATCTTCTACAACCTTATCTTTAGCCTCCATTCCGACGTCCTTCAAGATGGACTTGTCGGGGACTTTAACTGCTTTGACTTCCTAAGCATTGATTTCGGCTCTGAGGGTTGCCCCAAAGCAATTTTTTGATGCGGCCTAATCTCCGTAGATGACTTACACCCCTTTGGTGGAAGGAAATCTCAACATTTAATGATACGTGGATGGGACGGCCTTAGTTCGGGCAACCAGGTTCAGCCCATGATGGCATTGTAAGCCGAGGGTATGTCCACCACTAGGAAGTTTGTATGGAACTCAACTGTTACTGCTCTGACTGGGATGGTGATTCTCCCCAAAGGCTAAATCGGCTAAGAGTTGAATTCAATGAGTAGAGTTTAGGACGGGTCAGGTCTCGGTAGCTAAGACCGAGCTTTTTGAAGAGGTCGTAGTACATTACCTCAACCGAACTCCCCTGGTCAATTAGTACCCGTTTAACCTCGAAGCCGGCGAGGTCGAGGGATATCACCAAAGCGTCACTATGTGGGTGCTGCACCCGTTTGGAGTCCTCCTCGAAGAACGTGATCCCTTCCCTACATTCCTCTGGCCTCGACCTCTTTTCATTCGTTGTCTGCACCTTCATCACCTCCGCTATGTGATTAAGCTTTCTCATCTGTTCCCGCATGGAGATTTTTTGACTTTCCTCTACTACTTCATGGATTACTCTGATAACTCCATGACTCGTTGGTATGGCGAATGGTTTTGCCTGCTTCGCAGCTGGAGATGACTATTGCTCTGTCTTGTCCTTTAGAAATTCCTTCAAGTGTCCCTGTTAGACTAAATCCTTCAAAAGTCTCTTAAAGGCCCAACAATCTTCTGTCCTGTGACTTCTCTCCATGTGATAGGAACACCTCCATCGTATTCTCTTTTCTATAGGTGACTGCACAACCAAGTCAGGCAGTCTGGGCGGCCACATGAAATAAGGTATGTCTTTGATTTGTGGCAGAATTTTCTGGATCAACTCTTCGAACACTGCGTTCACAACTTCCCTTCCTCTGTAACCCGCTTTCGGTCTGATTTGGGAGCTCAGCTACTCTCCCCTTGATCTTTTGTTCAGTTTCGGCGGGCTCGTCCTCCTTGTCCATATCGGTTTGGACTTTTTGACTCTGTCTAGACTCGGCCTTCATTCCCTTGGCTTTATTTCGGTCTCTATTCTTCCAACGTCTTCCTCTACCCTGATGTATTGCTCCACTCGTCTCATCAAGGCCGAGATGTCTTGGGGTGGCTTCTTCGTGAGAGAGGCTCTCAACTTTCTTCCGAGCTAAAGCTCGTGCTTGAACGAGGCCACAGCCAATTCTTCATTACAGTTTTCGATGTCTTTATATACCTCCCAGTACTTCCTTGTGTAATCTCACATAGACTCCTTCTTCCCTCTCTGTAGCACTATAAGTGAATCAATTTCTTTTGGAATCTTTGTGTTGGTGACGAAGCGAGCTACGGACCCCTTCAACAAGTCTCTCCAGCTTACTATTGACCGAGGTGGCAGACAATTGAACCATCTCAGCCCGGCTTTGCCTAAACTTAACGAAAACACTTTACACATGAGTGCGTCGTTGCCACTCTACAATGTCATCATCTGCCTGTAATGGCTGATGTGCATGTTTGGGTCAGAACGCCCGTCGTACGACTTGAACCTTGGCACGAAAAAGCTTTTGGGGGGCTCGGCCTTGTTTATGTGTTCAGCAAACGGTGTGGTGATCATCCCCTCCCATACGTCACTAGGTTCGGCCGTGGTGTAGTATGCTGACATCGACTCTTCGTTCTTTCACGAAGGATCTTTGTTCCGCCTGGATTTCCTTGGAGTATGACTACTTCCCTCTGTGCTTGAATCTTCTTTTTGCTTGGTAAACTCCCTGATAATTTGCCCCAGCTTTGGGTTGACCTCGTTCTCTCACTTTTTGCCCCTCGTCCTTGGGGACTTTGGCTGCTCGGTACGGGAGCTCCTCACTTGGACTTGTGGGTCCCGATCTTGGTTCCTCAAAGAGGAGCGAAGCCTCAAGATCTCCTGCCCCATAGCGTGGAGTGCTGACTCCTTATCAAGGTCATGCTCAAGGGTCCTTGTTGTTTCAGAAGCAGGCATTTTCAAATCTTTTCTTTGCACTCTGCGCCTTTCTTCAGATCCCGGTGAAGCATGCTCATCAAGAACGGTGGACACCTATGAAAGTGTCACCATTGGCATCTTAGCAATCTGTTTTCAATTGGATTCCTACAAACAGGGCCAAATGTACGGGGGTACCCTGTAAATTATATTTATTTGATGGGTTGAACTCATCCCAATCGAACTGACCAATAGATTAGCACCTATAAGAGTGAACAAACGTGAGTTGGCTGGCGGCGATTCGCCGGAAGCCACTCCAATGACGAAGTTAGAATGCGTTTAGGAGAGGATAAACTAGTAAGAAGGTAAATTGATAGAGTTTTGGCTAATGTATTTCGATTGTGCATACTTATGGCTTGGAAGAGTCCCCATTTTATAGGGGGAACTAACCTCCACTTTTTCCCAAGCCCTCATGATGATTTCTCCTGACAGGCTTACCTGCAAAATGGCTCTGCTTTTTCCCGCCATTACATCAGCGACGGTGGAAGGCCAATCGCAGTCACATTGTCATTAATGCCACCATCTCGGCCCATCCTTTGGGCCGAGAGCCTAGTAATAAATGCTTCTCCCGAAATTGCAGCGCACTCGATGGGTGAGAAAAATTTGGTCTAATAGCATTTAATGACTTTTTGTCACAGTCACGTCGCATTTAATGTCGTACTTTCTCGATTAAATCACATTGAATGCCATTTTAGGAACCGAACTCAGGATTATCGCTGGTAGTGATGAGCTCGGCCCCAGGGCCGCCCTCTTGGATGGGCTGGTCCGTCAATCGTCATGCTCGGGCCATAATGAGTCCCATCGGATTTGGCTTTGGGCCTCTCCCCTTTCAAACACAAATCTTACTATTTTAATTTATAAGTATACAATATTAATAAATATTTATAATTTTTGTTTAAAGTTATAATTATATTTTTTAGTTATAATTCAAATTTTCATTCGGGTTTAACAAGTAATTTTTTCATACTTCAAGGATATTTGTCAATGTCATACAACTTGAATCTTAAATTAAGAGGCTACAAGTGTTACAATTGATTAATAAATATATTTCTTTTCCAAAAAAAAAAAAAAAGAATGTCAAATGATAATTGATTATTGGGTACTATGTGTCATGCTAAGTGGTGCCCTCGAGGTATGTAAAGATTTTCGTGTTTAACAATCAATTTGGAATAATTATTTATTATCTTAATTTATATTACTTATTTTTGAATGAAATTCTATATATTTTTATTTAAAAAAATTATATTTTTAACTTCCCTTGTTAAAACTAATCTGAAAAAAAAGAGACTCTGACCACAAAGCCAAAAACGTTATGAAAGATTTTAAAAGTCTTTTTTTTTATCTTTTGATCAATATTCTTTTTTATATTTTTGATTCCTATCATCAAAACAAGTAGAAGAATTTAACTAAAAAATAAAGGAAAACTGCTAAAACATAAATAAACTAAAAGTTAATTTTTATTCCAAACTAGGCCTAAATTATACTGACAACTTAATGAGATTTGACAAAATACGTTCACCGCACAAGTTTGGCCTAACTATGTCCAGTTCGGCTTTTTTGGTTTTTTATTTTTTTGGCTAAAAATATCAAAAAGTTAAGATTATTCATTTGACAAAAAAGCTAAAAAGTAAAAAAGTTAAAAACCCAAATTAACACAAACTCTCAGAATATATTCTATTTAAATTTCTACCACTTTTAAAATACAATAATACTCCTTATTCATAACTTATTTACTACTACTACTATCAACTACATATAATTGTTAATATCAAATATACAGAAGGATAAAATTATTTATTTTGAACAAAAAGTAATAAATGCTAACTTTTTACCCAAATAACAAACTTAAAAAAAACTTAATTAAAAGTTAAGTTACCAAAATAATCTACTTTAAATTCAATTTAGCTTTTTAACTAAAAATACAAAAAGTAAAAAATTAACTTTTAAACTAGTTGCCAATTGGGCCTTAAAGTTATCTGCAAATGCAAAATTACTTCTTTGTCGTTCTATACCAACAAAAAGACACTCCTCCTTACTCTTCACCCTGCATATTGGGACCACCATTAATTTTGAGGATCTTATCTGAATAAATTGAAAAGAGAAAATAACTGTATATTTTCTGTGTATTGAAACTGTACAATATATGGCCTATTTATAGGCGAATAGGGATAAACAAG
>JAUMHN010398344.1:0-16283 GCA_032360265.1 Heliamphora ciliata
TTCAGTGCATTTGATAATTGGAGACTCAAGACATAATTTGAGTTAGGACCGGGAGTTCAGTTAGGACCTTTAGTGGAGTAAGTTCTGGTTCGTACGGGAAAGGATCTAGCTCGGGGATAGAGTTAGGGATTTCTGGTTTTTTCGTACGATTAGCCCGAGTCTTATACTTCCTCGTGATCCCTCACGTAACTCATTATATGCACGGATATTTTTCTTGTTAGTTTCGGTAATTATTTAATTTAATTTGATTGAAGATTTTGCCACCGGGGACATTCGGGAATTAAATTAAATTAATGAGGGGTGGTTTTGGTATTTGGCACACCTAGGGATTACTCCCTAAGTGGCCGGCCCTAGGAGATGATGGGTTTAATTAAATATGTTAAGTATATCTCTTTATATCCTTTTAGGAAGGAGATGATATACTTAATATATTTTTGAGATATTCATATATATCAAGAGGAGGCTAATTAAAAAAAACCTAACCTTAATTCTCCCAGATAGCCGCTGGCCTCCTCTCCTCTTTGGCAATTATTTTTGCCTTTTTGGGAGATCATTGTGTGAGAAGAAACCAAGGTAGGAAGAACACTTTGATCGGAATCGGTGCCCACACATCGTGATCATCGTAGTGTGTCTGGGTCATACGTGAGAAGGTTGCAAGGTCGTTTTTAATATATTTGGGATTTCTAGAAACTTATCAACAAGTTTCATAGAGGTATTAAACTATTAAAATTATTATAGTTTTCGTTTTTCATGAAAATTGCCTACGTCATTTTTTACGGTCACGACGTCGATTCAAAAATTAATTTTTTCCACTGCGCAGCTCCCTCTCCAACAGATTCTCTCTCTTTTGGGTTCTTCCCGGGTTATTAGTTCTATACCCCCGCCTTTGTTTAGGCTCGTTTCTTTCGAACCCTTGTCATACCCGTGTGAGGTAGTTCTGTTCCCTCGCCGTTATACTGCCCGTTTTTTTTTTCCTAAGAATCCTAGATCGAACCAGTTTCTTGAGAGCTAGTTCTTTTTCCTTACCATCGTGCTGTCTATTTTTCCTTAGAATTCTAGGTCAAACCAGTCCTCTTGGCCTAGTTCTATTTTCTTAACCAGAGTACTGCCCATTTCTTCACCCGAGTTTAGTCAAACCTGTTCAGTTGTTATGAGCCCGACAGGGGCATTGTTATAGCTTCCATGATTATCTGCCTGTGGTTTGCTGTTTCGCATATCTGGGATATTCGCTATCTTTCATCGAAGTTTTTGATCGGGAAATATTTAATACTGGTTATTCTGCTTTAGGGATCTAGGTTTTCTTTGGGTCTAGATCATTAAGCTGAGAAGAGCACAGTCGACACGTGTCTGGGTAAGATCAGTGACGGGCAGACTCTGTAGGGTATCTGAATAGCTAACTGAGCCAGTTGAAATGGCAGAGAATGAGGTGAACTTGACAGCTCTGATGAGAGCTATTATTGAGATATAAAGAACTGTGGAGCAACAGACCCAAGCTCAAAACCAATGTCAGGCACAGATTCAGGCGATTCAGGCCCGTATACATATTGTGAATGGACAGTCGGATGACACAAATGAGAACAACGAAGACTTCTGGGATGATAACTAAGGATCGGAGGTACCACAAGTTGCTGTGCCACCTCGGGTTCCCCGCCTGGTGGTGGTAGAAGAAGAAAGCACTGCCTAGTCTAAGGAGTTCGCACTGGCAGAAAAGATCAATCGAATGGAGAAGGTGCTGAGAAAGGCTAAAGGAGTAGAAGAGTACATGCTGGATGTAGGCGGTTTATGCCTATTCCTAGATGTAAAACTGCTTGAAAAATTCAAAATGCCAGAGATGGAGAAATTTGATGGTACTGGTGACCCCCGAATTCATCTAAGGATGTACGTTGGAACTTTGTCCCCCATGGCAATTGATGATCAGCTCAAAGCCCAACTTTTCCATCGATCACTCTTTGGGGATGCACAAAGGTGGTTTCTTTCTATGGAGGTGGTAAAAACTAGAACTTGGGAGGACATAGCCACGACTTTTGTCAGTCAATACAGCTATAATGTCCAACTGGACGTCACCACCAGAGTGTTCGAAACCACTCGACAGGAGAGTCGGGAGTCTTTTGTTGATTTCTTGACTCGATGGAAGGGTAAAGCCACTAAGATGACAAATCAACCCACTAAGAAGGAACAAGTGAGGATCGTGATTAAGAATCTGTAGTCTCCACTGAAACGGTATCTTATTACTCAGCCGCTTTCTACCTTTGAACAGTTGTTTGACGCTGGAGTACAGATTGAAGATGCCATTCAGTCTGGGGATATCGAGAAAGCCAAACCTAGCCAAAAATCAAGGAGGATATTCCCTGCAACTAACCAAAACCAATCCGCTACCACCAATCTCGTGTCTCGCCCAAACGAGGTAAACCTGCTGAATCTGTCCTCTTCCGCCCAACAATCCAACAATACCCAACAGTCGGATAATAGTCAACAGCAACAAAGGCCAAGGAGGGTGTTCACTCCCCTCAACATTTCTTTATCCACCGTCCTGAGTCGACTCGTCAAAAAAGGGCTCATTAAGCTGTTGGATCCCATGCTTGTACCTGATCCCTTATTGCCAAGGCTTAATGCTTCTCAATACTGCACTTTCCACGAGGGTCATGGACACCTAACTGATAAGTGCTTAAGGCTTCGACATGAAATTCAAAATCTCATCGACAATAAGGTAATCCCGCCACCATCTACCACCCCAAAGCCAAATGTGATGACTAACCCACTGTCAAATCATGCCAAGCAGGCTGGGGTAAATTACATGTCTCTGGGGCAATTAGAAGATTCGAGCCGATATATCTGTTCAGCATGCTTACCGCGTCCTCATGTTTTAGCGACTGAGGATCAGACAGCATGCTCGTTTATTATGATTATAAATGGTCGGGATAGGATGGAAGAATGGGATGATGGTGCCTGGGGGTGGTATCAGACAGTATTTTTAGCTATCCAACAGGAGGAAGAAGAGCTTAACAAGGAAGATGAATGGCCACTAGACTATCGAGCCTAGCCCTATGGGTTCAGCCACATGCTTGATGGCATCACTCTTCTCCAACTTTTTGAGCAAGAGATATATGTCTACGAGATGCAGTCCTATTGGCTGGTAAGGGTTGTACTGAAATCAGACGGAGCAGAGTGGACCGATTTCTGGGCTGCTCGGGAATAGCAGGTGAATTTTATCGAAGAAGACATCTTGAAGGAAATTGATAATACATGGGCTATTGAGGATGATGAAGAAAGAAGAGGAATAGCAATGGTTGGTGGGTTAGATGATTTGTGGGCATTTAAAAGCCCTTCATGCATAGACGAAGTAAGATACGTCGAGAGTACAAAACCAGGATTGTGGGATCCCAAAGAGGGAATAGAACATCTGACCAGAAGTGGATGGCATTTCAAGCCAGCCCAGCTGGAGAAAGGGCAACTAAGCAGAAAAGGGAAGGAGAAAGAACAAGAAGAAGAGGAGGATGTAGTGCTGAAGCAGTTAAAGAAGATGCAAGCCAATATCAACATTTTGGGGCTACTGATGGCCTCGCATAAACACAGACAAGCTGTGCTAAATGTTCTAAATAAAGCCAGCATTTCGATAGATGCCGCCCCAAAACAACTGATTGGACTTATTCTGCCGGCGATAGAATCAAAAGTCATTTCTTTTTCTGATAAAGATTTGCCAGTAGAGTGAAGGAATCATAACAAGCTACTACACATTACTGTTAAATGCCTGGACAAATGGCTCCATGTGACTCTTATTGATAACGGGTTTGCATTAAATGTTTGTCTACTCAGATTAACACTCTATTTAGGACTAAAGACGGAGCACTTCACACCGAGCAATCAAGGAGTCCGGGCCTTTGACAATATGAGGAGGACGTACTGGGACTTGTATCGTTCGCAATATCAGTAGGGCCCTTGGAAACATCGGTCGAGTTCCATGTACTAGATATACCGGCATTTTTCAACTTGTTATTAGGTAAACCATGGTTCCATGACCCAAGTGTTCAGGCTATACCATCGACTCTCTAACAAAAACTGAAGCTGATAAGAAATGCGACAGTTCTAACTATTCACGGAGAAGACATCATTCATCCCACCAGAGGAGGAGAGGGCTCAACTCTGTTGGAAGTTCAGTATAGTGAAGATGATGTATTGCTTAGTGGTTTTCAATTTGATTAAGCACAGGTTGTCTAGATGCTAACGAATGAGGAGGAAAGGTACATCAACCCAAGGGCAATCGCGATGATGAGGCAAATGTCCTACTTTTTGGGCATGGGACTAGGACGTAAATAGTAAGGAATCCCCGAACCTGTTCAGGCATTGCCAGCTTCTCGTCGTTTCAGTCTTAGATGCAAACTGACAGAGGAAGATTTGTAAGGGCCTAAGAAGGGGCAGAAGGTCAATTATTCAGGAACTCTCAATGGGTACTTTGTCAAAGAGGGAGAAGATTTCCCGTATTGCAGCTTTTTGGAACAATGGGTCGACGAAGAAACCAATCAAAAGCTGTCAAGGCTGGACATCTTTTTTGGCCATCAGTTGTCTGATACAGAGGAGGAAGTGAAAGCGGAAGAGGAAGAGGAGAAGATTCAAGAAGAAGATTGGGCCGACAAGCTTGATGGAATCGCCATGGGAACATTGTTCAATAAAAAGATGGCACAACTGCAAGTAACCGACTCGAACTGCTTCATGATGGGCTTCAGCGCACCGGCCGACTGCACCAAGCTCATTGTTGATGCAACTGCAAAGGAAGTGAAGAATTGGATCTTCGAGTCTTCTGATGTACATATTGTCTGTTTTGAGTCCAAGTCTGAATTTGAGTCTGTGGATGAGGGCATGTTTGTTTGTGCACCTCCCCCTGTTTATGCTTTCGAGTTTGTAATTCCTTCTTTCAATGAAATGAACGAAATTTTTGATTACTCTACTTTGTTTGATATATTTCGTACGCTTTTCGATGATCTTGAATTCGACGGGGATATCCCTGAAGAAATAAAACTTTTAATAAAAAGAGAAAAAGAAATACGTGCCCAACTAATAATTGAAGAAACTTTGTCAATAAATCTGGGTAATGAAAATAATCCGCAAAAGGTTCAAATTGGTTCTTCTTTATCCTTAGTTGAACAAAAATAGTTAATAACTTTATTAAAAGAATTCAAGGATGTATTCACATGATCTTACGAGAGTATGCCCAGAATTGATCCTGACATTGTCCAACACTATATCCCCATATACCCTAATGCCAAACCGGTCAAACAAAAATTAAAACGGATCCGGCCAGAATGGGCTTTGAAGATCAAAGAAGAAGTTTCCAAATAGATCAATGCAGGAGTCCTTATGGTAATGAGTATCCGAAATAGGTAGCCAACATCGTGCCGATTTTAATGAAGGACGGACGTATCCGATTCTGCGTGGATTTTTAGGACCTCAACAAGGCTAGCCCCAAAGACGATTTTCCACTACCACACATCGACATCTTAGTAGATAGTACAGCGGGGTACGCCTTGCTATCATTCATGGATGGCTTCTTCAGGTACAACCAGATTCTCATGGAACCCGAGGATAGAGAAAAGATGACCTTCACTATATCATGGGGCACCTATTGTTATTGTGTAATGTAGTTTGGTTTGAAGAATGCCGGGGCAACTTATCAGAGGGCTGCCACTAATTTACTACATAACACGATACATAAGGAGGTTGAAGTGTACGTGGATGATATGATAGTCAAGTCTAAGGATCGAGATGACCACATCACAGCACTGCAAAAGTTCTTTGAAAGGATTCGAAAATACAAGATGCGGCTCAATCCACGGAAATGTGCCTTTTGAGTTACTACTGAAAAAATGCTCGAATTTATAATCACGCAACGAGACATTAAAGTTGATCGTTCAAAGATAAAGCAATTTTAGAAATGCCTCCTCCGAAGACCGAGCGAGAAGTCAGGGGCTTTTTGGATAAAATACAGTTTATCAGTCGATTCATCACAAAACTGACGACTACTTGTGAGCCGCTCTTTCGTCTGCTAAAGAAAGGGGTCGAGTTTGAATGGGATCAGAAATGCCAAGACGCCTTTGATGCCGTATGACAGTATCTGCAAAATTCACCTGTTCTAGCTCCTCCCGAACCTGATAGGCCACTGATTCTATATCTATCAGTGACTGACTCAGCTATGGGATGTATGCTGGAACAAGAGGGTGAAACTGGAATCGAAAAGGTCGTCTACTACTTAAGCAAGACATGTTGGGCCTTGATTTGGGCTTTCTAAAAACTGAGGCATCACATGCTATCATTCACAGTGAATATCATCTCTCGGATGGACCCGTTGAAGTACCTATTTGAAAAGCTAGCACTAACAGGAAGGTTGGCTCGATGGTTGCTATTATTATCTAAATTTGATCTTCAATTTGTCACTTGAAAGTCAGTCAAGGGCAGAGTAGTGGCAGAATTTTTGGCCGATCAACCAGTTGAAGGAGGTGAAGACACAAAGTTCCAGTTTCCTGACGAATAGCTGATGAAAGTCGGGGATGACAAGTGGACTCTATATTTTGATGGCGCATCCAATCAATATAGCTATGGAATAGAAGTCTTTCTTGTCACTCCTGACGAATCCCACGTTCCTTTGTCTCTAAAACTCAATTTTGAAGTTACCAACAATCAGGCTGAATATGAAGCATGTTTAGCTGGATTGGAGGCAACCTTGGAATTAAGGGTAAGAAAGCTGGAAGTCATCGGAGATTCAGCACTGGTGGTTTCACAAGCAAGAGGAGAATGGAAGGTTAGGGACCTAACCTTGATTCTCTATCATCAAGAGCTAGAGAAACTGATACCGTGTTTCAAATCAGTGATCTTTACCCATGTGCCAAGACTACAAAACAAGTTTGCCGACGCACTGGCCACCCTAGCATCCATGATTGCCATACTACTCGGAGTCCGAATGAGGCATTTGATAATTGAACATAAGAGAAAGCCGGCATACGAGACAACGGCTGCAATCGAGGAAAGCACTGACGACCTTCCATGGTACTTTGACATTCAAAATTTCGTGAAGAAATGAGAATATCCCAAGTTTGCTAGCAAAAAGGACAAAAGGGCAATACAACGATTATCTGCACAGTTTGTCATTTGCGGTGGTAGATTTTATAAACGAGGACATTCTGGGGTCAATAAGCTTTGCGTCAACACTGGAGAAGGTCGAGAGTTGATGAAAGAGATACATGCAAGAGTCTGTGGGCCACACATGAGTGGGAACATGTTAGCCAAGAAAATCCTACAACAAGGATACTTTTAGATGACAATGGAGATAGACTGCATACGGTTCGTGCGGAGGTGCCACAAATGTAAGATTCACGCAAATCTCATGCACATTCTCCCATTTTAGTTGTATAACCTGACATCACCATGGCCATTCTCAATATGGAGCATTGATGTGATTGGCAAGGTAACACCGAAGGCGTCAAATGGGCACGAGTTCATCTTAGTGGCTATTGACTACTTTACCAAATGGGTGGAAGCAGCTTCCTACTCGGTATTAAAAGTCTCCCATGTTGCTAAATTTATCAAGAAAAACATCATTTGTCGGTATGGGCCCCCCCATGAGGTTATATCGGATAATGGTTCACATTTTCAAGGAGAGGTCTTCGATCTTTTCGAGGAATACCGGATAGTGGCTCACAAATTTTCACCACATCGGCCGCAGACCAATGGGGTAGTCGAGGGAGCAAACAAGAATAGCAAGAAAATTTTGCAAAAGACGATCAACTCATACAAGGATTGGCCAGAACATCTACCATTTGCACTTTGGGGATATATAATGTCAATCAGAACCTCAATTGGAACTACACCATACTCTTTAGTGTACGGGATGAAAGCTGTACTTCCCATTGAGGTGGGAATCCCTTCGCTAAGAGTGGTGGCCGAAGTCGGTATTTTAGAAGTAGAATGGTAAAGGAACCGGATGGAAGAGTTGCTCCTGTTTGATGAAAGAAGGCTGCAGGCTCTGTTTCACGTACATGGATACCAAAGGAGGATAGCTCGAGCATTCAATAAGAAGGTCAAGACCCGGGACCTTAGAGAAGAAAATTTGGTTCTTAAGGAAATCAGAGCTCCTATCTTTGACTCGAGAGGCAAGTTCAAGCCAAATTGGTCCGGACCGTTTCTCATCAAAACCATCATGACCGGTGGTGCAGTCATTATTATGGATTTGGATGACAATGTATTTTTCACCCTAGTTAACCTCTATCAACTCAAAAAGTACTTTCCTTGAGGTAAAAATAAAGAGAAAATAAAAGCTCGCTAGGCTGAAAATTGTAAAGGCAACTCAGGAAAAAGTTAGAGCAGCCCGCAAGGTCGAAAACCCGAAAGGGCGACTTTAGCAAAAGTTAGCGCATCACAAAAGAGAGTGTTAATACCCGAGAATAAACCAAGCCCGAACTACGTTATGATCTGATTCCATCTTTTTGGGATACGTAGGCAGCTTCTTTTAAGAAGTTCGATCACATTCTTTTTTCTTAAACCATCTTTGGATCTAAGTGAGACCAATGCAAATTAGTTTCTGAATTTTGATAATAAAGTCATTCAAATTTTGGATAAATTTGAACCATCTTAAACATAAGGTGGGGGTTTTTCATTGCTTTAATCAAAGTTACAAAGTTTTAAAAGGAAGGGCACGCAAGTTCCAAAATCTATAAACAAAAGAGGAAAGCTATGAAATCTTTAAAACAAAGCAGGAGGCCTCAAATCCTCCTCCTTTTTGTTGCTTGTTTTCCTTCTTCTTTATCTTTCTTCTCTCAGTCATGCCTCAACCATGTTTTATACTCAGTAGAAAGCTCGAAACATTGCAGCTCCTGCATTTTCATGCGTGAACGACACGGCCAGGCATTCTAATATAGTGCTAGAAATGGGGCCCGCATTACAGATGAAAATAAATGACCTCGAATACTGGTAAAGATGATCTGACTGCGACCAAATTGCAGCATAATCCTATGAGGGTAATAGAAAGTAGCCTGACGCAGACCAATCAGCAAGACACCAGGATGATCCATGGTGGTCAGAGTCATGGCAGGGATCTGCCACCAAGGACACTGCCAAGTAATATTTGGGCCAGTCAAGGATGAGAGGTACTGTCGCCAGGCTGTCTTGGTACTGCATATCTGATAGCAGGGGCGGTAAAGGAAGGCTGAGGCACTGTGCCTATCAGTGGGTGGTTTTCGTACAAGATTTACCTTCTCCATCAGCCAGATCTGTAGAAAAGGTTAGATCAGTTAGAGAAAAGCTTGCAGTACGATAGAAAGTTTAATGAAAAGAAAAAATTTGAGCTTACTTGATGAAGTAAAGGGCTGCCAGCAAAAGTAGTGGTCTCACCGCGATCAACAGCATCTAAGCCTAGCAGTGTCTCGGCTAAGACAAGTGGTACAAAATCCTTTTCCATCCACATCTGACCAGCAATGTCAACTAGTGCGCAGCTAACTCACCTGTCAGAGGGAACAAGAAGATACTGGGAAAGAAGGCAGAACCAAAGAGTGTAGCGTCGCCGCAACTGAGAACCGAGGTCACTAAGGTCACTGGTTGGATGAAATCTATCAATGATCCAGGGTATGTCAAGACAGTCATCCTGTGTCAGAAGAGAGGCTTCCATTCTAGACAGGCCGCAGAGCTATATTACCTGCTAACGGGTCGAAAGAAAGAAAGTGGGAACCACAACGGAACTCCGTGGGGCCAAATCCAAAATGGTAGCAAACTCCTCCACAGTGG
This sequence comes from Heliamphora ciliata, assembly GCA_032360265.1. Classification (NCBI taxonomy): domain Eukaryota; kingdom Viridiplantae; phylum Streptophyta; class Magnoliopsida; order Ericales; family Sarraceniaceae; genus Heliamphora; species Heliamphora ciliata. The sequence continues at coordinate 9,766 of JAUMHN010398344.1, forward strand.
GGTATAGCTCTTCAAGGCCGAACCGAAAGACGTGGGATTACGGGTCCCACAGTTGAGCAGCTGCTTTCAGCAAAGGTCCGCCATGAGAGGAAATAAGGAGTTGATACTGAAAGGGGCGAAGTTTAGACGTTCGACATAAGAGAATGCCTCAATCCATGAAGAAAGGGGATTAGCCATTTGGGTCAGAACAACAGAAGATAAGGCATCTAGGGCTATATTTATAAGGCAGGAAAGGGTGGGAAATCAAAATTTCGGTCAAAGGTACGTTCAAGGTGGCGACCACCACTTTGGAGGCGGCGACCGCCAACTCTGAAAAGCATAGTACAGTGACATAAGCCCTTTGACCAGGCAACCGCCATGTTATAACTGGCGACCGTCATATAAGCATTTATGGTAAATGGCGACCGCCATGTTGATTATGGGGACCGCCATGTTAAAAAGTGGCAAGCATGTATCAGTTTGTGGTTTCTACATTATGTGTAAGTCTTGACATTTATATTGTGCATTCAAGACAATTTGAACAACAAACAAAAAGAAAGATAAACATGTGAAGTAATAAATGGCACGAAGACCCAAAATGCATCAAAATGCAGCATAATGTATCAAAATGTAACTGGGGCACCCAAGCCCAATAAAGCAGTAAACAGGGGCACGCAGGCCCATAAGTGTATCAAACTGGGGCACACAGGCCCATCAAAATAAAGTGTATTTAAAAGTAAAAGGGGGGAAAGCTCTCTCTCTCTCAGTAGTGCCTCGGACGAACCCGACGAGAAGACGGACCGGCTTCCTCCGAGCTGTCGTCATCAAAGAGTCTGTCAAACTCATCACCGTCGTTACTGCCAGAGGAGGAGAGACAACTATGGAGAGGCTCCAGGCAGAAGAGGCAGATCCTCGGGCGCGGGCTCTGAAAGTGGCAGTACAGGAACCACGACCTCGCGCCGAAACTGGGGCAGGAAAAGGAGGCTGGCCAGGTGCCGATGGTGGTACTGCGCCAGTGGAAGCTACTAGTACCTGAAAAAGGAAGTAAGAGTAAGAATAAAGTACAGAATATAATGACAAAACACAAGAAGAGATACTCATTGGCAAAGGAACGAATGGAACCCCAGCTGCATGTAAGACTGCATCCTGCTGGCGGATAAGGATTCGCATGCTTCTCACCTCTAGCATGAGACTATCCAGCCAAGCCTGATCCGTCTGTCAAGAAATAATACAGAACTGAGCAGTCTACGAATGAAGAAAGACGAAAAGGAAATAATGAGAAGAGAGTCAAACCTGAGCATGCTCTGGCCGGAACTCTAGGGATGGAGGAACTGGGATGTGGATATCAAAAGGACACCCAGCGATGAAGGATGACACCGTCCAAGGTATCTCAACAGCCCCAGCCCCAACTCCTCCAACATCAGCAGCTGCTGCTCCAGCTCCCGCAGTAGCATCAACGCCGACGTTAGAGGCCTCCGACACGTGTCTCCGCCTCCCACCACCAGGGGTAGCCGGGCCAGGTCCTAATGGACCCAGTAAATGGGCCAGGGCCCAAGAAATGTAGTCCCCCTCGGCCATCGGCAACTCTGAAGCAAGTGTCCCCACAAGCTCCAAAAGAAGATCTACCCGGCCTAGATGATCGGTCTGGCGCATACAGGCTGGACAGACCACTGGGATCCGAAAGGGATCTAGGCCGAGCGACTGGCAGACCACTCACTCGCCAAGATAATACTCTTGTCCAAATGGACCCTCTAGCAGGATCCGTCTCGAAGTAGGATCCTGACTGCGCACCAGATCTGCACTGGCCCGATCCTCTACTCCTTGCAAGATGTCCCAATAAACCTATAAAGAATAGTGCAGTACAGTATAATGATCAGTATACAGAATACAGTAATTAGTGTCTAGAGCAAAAAGGAATAGAAATAGTATAGTGCAGTGAATAGTGTGATACCGAGAGCAGTAAAAAATGATACCTGGTCCGGGGTCAGTCGGTCCAGCGAGACTCGGAAGCAATCAATGTCCTTCCCTCCAGCCTTCTTTCCCTTCAGCTCACGGGACCACCGGGCTGCTCGGAGAATGACCAGAGGGTCTGCCGCAGAGTACTCCAGGACATAAAGCCCGAGGAACTCGTAAGTCCATAGTTGCAAAGAAGAAGATGTTAGCCAGCAAATAATGGATAACAAAGAACGAAAATGAATGGAAGACTGTAGAAACTAAACCGTACCTCCCAACCCTCCAGTATCCCCAAATGCTGAGCTCTTGGAGAAACCGAGTAAGAGTCCTCATGAAGCTGTAAAGGGTGGCGAGGGTAGCTCCTCCCCATTCATATGAAGCGACTCCATCAAGGCGAGCTATGCCATCGAGATAATGTAAATGAACAGTGCTCTCCTTGATCGAAAACAAGGAGGTACTGAACATATACATCAAGAAGCCTCGGGCGACCCACTCGCAGTGGCGGGGCTCGGTGCACTAGAAATGGAAAAAGCAGTCGAAGAACCAAGTATACCGAACTCTGTCGCGATCCATCTGGGCTAGAATGGCCCCAAGGAAGTACAGTAGCGCGTCGGTCGACTGGCCTATGGATGGATCAAACGGGATGGGGGCTTCTTTAACCCGGACGCCGGTGATGAGAGCGAAGTCGAGAGGCGTTAAGGTAGCCTCAAAGGTGGTGAAATGAAAGGTGTTGGTGGTATCCCACCACCGCTCTGCCAGAGCTGTCAACCATACTCGGTCATTACTCGTCTTACCCAATAAGGGTATGAAACGAGAAAAACCGAATGCGTCAACATAAGCCCAGCTAGGAGCAGGGAGAGCATCATACCACTCTAACACCTCTCCAGAGGCAGAACCTCCAAAGCCACGGACATAGTGACCAGCCTAAAAAGAGAAGACAAATAGAAGATATATAAAGAGCAGATTAAACACATGAAATATGCAGCAGATAACCAAAAAGAAATAAAAAATTCCTAGGGTCGTGTGTATGTGACGACCTTTCGGTTCTTTCAAGCCCTAGAAAACTAGGCACCCTAACTCTAGGTTCGTGTGTAAGTGACGATCCTTCGGTTCTTTCAAGCCCTAAAAAACTAGGCACCCTAACCCTAGGTTTGTGTGTAACTGACGACTCTTCGGTTCTTCCAAGCCCTAGAAAACTAGGCACCCTAACTCCAGATTTGTATGTAAGTGATGACCCTTCGGTTCTTTTAAGCCCTAGAAAACTAGGCACCATAACCCTAGGTTCGTGTGTAAGTGACGACCCTCCGGTACTTTCAAGCCCTAGAAAACTAGGCACCTTAACCCCAGGTTCGTATGTAAGTGACGACCCTTCGATTCTTCCAAGCCCTAGAAAACTAGGCACCCTAACCCCAGGTTTGTATGTAAGTGATGATCCTTCGGTTCGACCCTTCGGTTCTTTTAAGCCCTAGTAAACTAGAAAAAACTTTCTAACCCTTAATTCGTGTGTAAGTGACGATCTTTTAGTTTTTGCACGTCCTAGTAAAAGATTAGGCACCCTAAGCCCTGGTAAATCAGGCAAATCTTCCTAACCCTGGGTTTGTGTGTAAATGACGATCCTTTTGTTTTTATACGTCCTAGTAAAATATTAGGAACCCTAAACCTTGGTAAATCATGCAAATCTTCCTAACCCTAGGTTCGTGTGTAAGTGACGATCCTTTGATTTTTACACGTCCTAATAAAAGACTAGGCACCCTAAGCCCTGGTAAACCAGGCAAATCTTCCTAACCCTAGGTTCGTATGTAAGTGACGATCCTTTAGTTTTTGCACATCCGAGTAAAAGACTAGGAACCCTAAGCCCTGGTACGCCAGGAAAATCCCTCAAGCCCTAGTACGCTAGGCATCCGAATTTTTAGGTTTTAACTCGACCTATTAATTCGTGGTTTTCTTCCAAATAAATTTAACTTTAAGTCGTAACTTGGCTTTTAGCTATTTTTATCCCGCTTTCATTCTGAATTTTTAAGTTTTAATTCGACCTATTAATTCGTGATTATCCTTTCCGATAAATTTAATTTTAAGCCGTAACTTGGCTTTCAATTATCTTTATCTCGCGTCTCGTTCCGAATTTTTAGGTCTTAACTCGACCTATTAATTCGTGGTCTCTCTTTCTGATAAAATTAATTTGAAGCCATAACTTGATTTTTAATTATTTTTATCTTGCTTCTGTCCTGAGTTTTGAGATCTTAACTCGACCTATTAATTCATGATTATTCTTCCCAATATGAATAGTTTTAAGTCGTAACTTGGCTTTTGATTATTTTTACCTTGCTATCGTTCCGAATTGTTGGGTCTTAACTCGACCTATTAATTCCTTGTTGCTCTCCTGTTTAAGATAATTTCTTAGATTTTAACTCGATCCTTTTAATTATTTTATCCCCAGCCGAGTTCTTAGATCTTAACTTGATCTTTGACTCGTCCGTACTCCCTTTAGATCTTAACTCGATCTTTAGGGTTTGTTTGATCACACCAGCATCTGCATCGTGTTAGAATTTGCATCATGTTAGCATTTGCACCATGTTTCTTATCTTACATCTCTGCATTTTGTCCCGTGAACTATGTTTTGGTCTGATCCCTAGTAAAGGGGTACGTAGGCAGCTCGATTAAAATTCGAGTACGACCAACATCATATGTATGCTTGTATGTTTGTGGCGTAAGATTGACGGCTCGATCAAATGGTTGTTGTCTCTGGGTCTTTGATATAACCTGTTTCAAATATTTCTATGCAAGTTATATCAAAGATGGGCAATTGTAGACACCCAATTTGACCCCGCCTAATCTTAGGTGAATCCGATAATGAAAACAGGTGGAATGGTACTTCAGTTCGATCCTCGGGGAGTGATCCAAGCTTGGTATTTGAACCCGAAACCTTCAAACCAAAGAAATTTTGTCGAACCATCGAAACTTGCTGTCCAAGTAAGGTGACCGCCATGTTCATTGTGGCGACCGCAGATAGAACCTTTTGGAAACCCTAGCCAAAAGTGGCGACCGCTAACTTGCATTGTGGTGACCGCCAAGAGAACCTTGTGGAACCTTTCAAAAACATGGCGATCGCCAACTTGCATTGTGGCAACCGCCAACTCCAAATGGCCTGACATATCTTAGAACGTGGCAGCATCCCATTGGTTGAAGAACTCTATAAATACCGTACCCCTGGTACGTTTTCGAGGACAAAACATTAGTGAGAGATTTTGTGAGAGAAGCTCTGTCGAGTTGCTGAGCAATTCTGAGTCCCGACGCCAAAATCCTGCCGAGATACCGAGATCCGAACCTCCGACGCCTACATTGAAGCCTTGCTTGGATCACCACTCGAGGATTAGACCACCGAGGCACATTCTCCGACTTGAGGATTCTTTAGCGATCCAGGTATTTAGTTTGGATCCCTGGTCTTTTTAAACTCCATTTTTCTACCTCTTTGGAGTGATCGGGTTAAGTTCATTGTCTTACTTCTTTTACATTGCATAGTTGTTTAAAGCATTAGAATTCATATTTAATTTAGCTTATTTAACTTTGTTTGGCCTATTTATTTGTTTATTCGAATATTAGTTGTTTTATTTAGTTGTTTTATTTTACTTACATTAAGCTTATTAAATTATTAAACAGTACTAACATTTTTAACAATTGCAATTTGTTAATATTGTTAATTGTTATAATAATGCACTTACATACATATGGATATAGTTGCCAATACTATATTCATATTTGACAATTAAATAGTTATATTTTGGTTCCTTTCTTTTTTATTTACTAGTATATTCCATTCCTTTCTTTTTCTTTTAATGTAACTTAATTTCCTTTATTAGTATTAGTTTAATTTTCTAGCATTCATTTTTTTTTTCTTTTCTTCTCTTTTAATCTTAGCTTTATGTTCCTTTATTAGTCTTCATTTTTTATTTTTTTTCTTTTCTAGTAGTGTAATTTTCTTTTACAGCATCTTATTTTTTTTCTTTTCTTTTCCTTATAATGTAGTTTTATTTTTCTTTCTAATACTCCATTTCTTATTTTTCTTTTCTTTTTTTCTTTTTCTGTAGTTTTATTTTCTTTTACTTGTAATTTTATTTTCCTTGTAATGTAATTTTATTTTCTTTTCTTTATATTCCATTTCCTTTCTTTCTTTTCCATTTCTTTTTTTTTCTCTTTTGTTAAACCCAAAAATAATAAAAGTTTTTTAATCTAATTTTCATTCTTTAAATGTACTTTTCTTCTCTTTCATTTTCTTTTCACTTTATTTTCTTTTAATATAAATATAAATAGTTAAATTTCCTTTTATTAGTATAGTATTTTTCTAACATCTTTTTATCTTAGCATAAGTTTCTTTTATAAACTTTCTTTTAGGATTCTTCTTATGCATATTTTATTTTGCATTACTCATTTCTTTTACTAATTCATCATGTTAATATTAATGCATGTTTTAGTTTTCTTACTTGAAAGTATATTTAGAATAGTTTAGTTTGCCTTTGGTAACAAATCATGTTTAGGTAATTTTAACAACTTTTTGCATATTCTTGTTCTTTCATTTGAATCATGCTAGC
>JAUMHN010398353.1:0-14333 GCA_032360265.1 Heliamphora ciliata
TGATCCCCACTTCACAAGATCTACAAATCTTTCTCAACACGACACTTCCACCAACTGGGGCCTCCATGCATAATGCACTACCCAACACATCTATAATGTAGATGCAAATGCAAATTAAATAAACGAATGCGATGCTCCCGTGTTGATGACAACGCTGGCCCAATAATCATATATTAAGAAGGTATCTCATATCACTGATGTCTAGCAAAATCATCTGGCACCCTCGGTGCGTTAGAAGTACTTGGTTCAAAAATGACATAAACTCGCCCTTGTGTCCCCTGGTTGTCCATTTACAAATTCGTTTCAACAAAGCACTCCTTTCTACCGGCGTCTCTACACATAAAACACTACTCAATACATCTATCTCCAACCCCAATGCGGATCCGAATGCAAATGAGATGAATGAATACGATGCTCTTGTGTTGATAAAAACACTGGCCTATGAGCTGTATTCTAGGAAGGTACCTCTGATGACGTATGTAATGGTGATAGCATTTGGCACGACTGGTGCCTTCGAGCTACTCAACTTAGAAATGGCAAAAACTCGCCCCTATGTCCCCCGAGTCTGTCCACTATGACCCTGCGCTCCTAGCTGCCTCTCACAGATGGGCTGAAGTGGTCCCTTCTACAGCTCTAAACATTTGTGCCCCTAATTGCTGCTGGGACTGACCATGACTCTGTCGCCACTGAACTGACTGAACTGGTTGGGGTCTCGTTGTACTCTAGGTAGCCCTTTCTTGAGGACAAAATCGTCGTACGTGCCCGGTCTGACCACACTGATAACGTGTAAAGGGCCCTCTCTCTAGAAGTTGAATCGGTGCACGACTCTGTGACTGACTCCTCTGTAGCCAATCGACGACATGGTGACTTGACTGTCGGTATGTAAAACAAATCATCTCTCTACGCTTCGACCATCCTGAAAAAATGACAAATGGAACTGGTACAGAACGCTGTTGTTGCTGCTGATAGGATCCTGTAGGTGTAGAACTAGAGGAGAACGGTCTCTGCCTCTTGAATCAGCCTCCCTATGACTGTGCGTTAGTCTCTTTAGTTGCCTCCCTAATCTCCATCACCTTGCAAGTTACCACCAGAGTATTCTCTACAGTTATTGTTGATTCCATAAGTTTTGAGAAGATAAGCAATCTCAAGGCAGCTACCCGATCTCTAATGGCAGGCCTTAATCCATGTTCAAAACCTCTTAATAATCCATGGAATGTCAAGACAGTTGTCAGATGTCAAGAGAGAAGCCTCCATCCTAGATAAGCCGTAGAGCTATATTATCTACTGCCGATGGGAAAGGAAGAAGGCCTGCACGACTATAGATTTCCTCAGGGTAAGGTCAAGAATAGCAGCAAACTCCTCTATAGTGGGGCACAGTTCTTCAAGGCCAAAGCAGAAGACATGTGATTGTGGATCCCACAAGTGTGCGATAGCTCTCAACCCTGGCTCGTCAATCTTAACAGCTATCAGGGAGAATAGAGAGTTGATACTGAATGAGACAAAGTTAAGACGCTTGATATGTGAAAATTTTTCTATCCACGCAAAGAAAGAGAGCTATGGAAGGAAGCCATTGAAGTGAGAGTGACAAGAAATGAGGGACCCCAGTTCATACTTGTAGGACATGAAGAGACTGAACAACAGAAGGTTCGAAAAGGACCAATGGCGCAACATTTTGAACCATGTGACCGTGTCCTTTAAAGGTTAATGGTGTACCTGCGACCGCAACCTTTAAAGGTTAATGGTGTACCTCTTTTTGCACCTTTTTGTATCTCAATACTCTGTGACTTCTTCCAAGCAAGACATTCATGCTATTTGCACATAAGACACTCATTTGCATAAGTTTAGACTGTGATTCATATCATGCAATCAAGACAATTCAAGATCTGAGGAAATAAAGCACAATCACATAAGTGAAAAGGTAAAAGGCTTGAATGTATATGAAAAGTGTGGCAGGGGCACCCTAGCCCATCATCAACTGAAACTAAGGAATGCAGGCTAGAAAAACTAAATGTAACAGAAAGTGTCAGAATGTATTAGAACTATGAAATAAATAAAGCAAGGGGAGGGAAAATCTCTTAACTCTCTCTAGTGCCTTTGACGGACTCGACGGGATGAAGGGCTAGCATCTGAGGGGTCGGCCTCGACAGATTCAAATAGCTCGTCGAAATCATCGATGTCATCATCATCACTACTAGAGGAGGAGACTATCTGGGGGCGACTCTGAACTGATAAAAATCTTTTGGAGCAGGCCCGAGAAGAGGTAGCACGAGAAACACGACCCCAACCACGAGCAGGAACTGGAGCACGCAGCTGTAAACAAAGATAAGGGTAAGAACAGACAAGAAGAATGTAGAGACAAATAATAAGAGGAAGGTGATAGTTACTTATAATCTCGATGGCTGCAGGAGTGAAGACAACCCTGGCCTCTGCTCCTGCTCTCGAGGCTGTTGCCTCTCTCCCTCTCCCACTGGGTCTGCCTGGTCCAGCTGGTAGATCCCCTATAGCTCCTGGACGAGGACCCATCGGTCCCATCAGATGATCTCTAACCCATGTCATGTAGTCTCCAACCGATTTTAGGAAAGCAGATGCTCGAGCTCCTATTACCTCCAGCATAATGTCGAGGCTGCCCATGTAATCTGTCTAACGCATTGAAGCAGGAGGAGGAATGGAGATTCGAAAATGATCCAGGCCTACAGACTGCCGGACAACCGGCTCTCCCAAGTACCATTTTCGACAGAACGGGCCCTCTAGCAAGACCTGCAACCTGGATGTACCGCGACTGGACATCAGATCCATGCTAGCCCTCTTCTCCATCCCTTGCCAAACATCCCAATGAACCTGTAAAGGAAAGAAGGTATCCAGTTACATCAGTGAACAGATTAGTGAACAGTGAATGGGTAAGTGAACAAATTAGATCGGTGGATAGTGAACGGATCAATAAACATTGAACGAGTCAGTAAATGGATCAAATCAATGAACAGATCAGTGAATAGTGAACGGGTCAGTAAATGGATCAGTGAACAGTGAATGGATCAGATTAGTGATCAAATTAGTGAACAGTGAACAAACCAGGGAACAAATTAGTGAACAGTAAACGGATCAGTGAACATGATAGTGAGCCAAACAGTGAAAACAAAGTAGTAAACGGGAGATGGAAGTCATACCTAATCGGAAGTCAGCCGGTCCAAAAACTGTGAAAATTTGTCTAAACTCTTCTTTCGGGCATTGTGCCCCTGAATTCCCTCACCCACTGAGCTGCGCAAGGGGTGACTAGAGGATCCTCATAAGAGTTCACCGAGATGTACATCCTAAGGAACTCATAACTCCAAAATTACAAAATAAAGGGTCAGTAGAAGAACAGATAACAGATATGTGAATGAAAGAAAATTCAGAAAATAGAAATAATGGTTTACCTCCTAAATCCTCCAGTTTCCCACCACGCTCAGCTCCTATAGGATTTGGGTCATCGCTCTCATAGAACCATATAAAGTGGCGAGAGCCGTGCCTCCCCAGTCATAAGACACCACTCGATCTAGATGGAATACGGCTCCCAGATAATGTAGATGAATGGTATTCTCCTTGTTCGCAAACAAGGAGGCACCGAACAAGTACATGAGAAAAGCCCAAGCAACCCACTCATAGTGGCAGGGCTGTGAATAGTGAAAATGACGAAAATGGATATGGAACCAGGAGTATATAATGCGGCCCTGGCCCATATGGGTAGGAACAGTGCCCAGGAAGTAGGTGAGAGCTTCCGTGGACTAAGGGATAGTGAAGTCAAAAGGAATGGGGTCACCACCAACTTGAATGCCTGTGATCATGGCAAAGTCAACTGGGGTCAGTGTGGCCTCAAATGTGGTGAAGTGAAAGGTGTTGGTGGTATCCCATCACCTCTCTGCTAGAGCAGTCAGCTGAACTCTATCATTGCTGATCTCACCCAGCAATGGTATGAATCTCACGAAATTAGAAGCATCGATGAAGGCTCGGCTAGGGGCTGGAAGAGCCGCATGCCACCCTAATACCTCACCTGAGCCACCGAAGCCACAGATGTATCTGCCAGCCTGAAAAAATAAAAAAGAAGATGATCAGAAGATATAATAAGGCTGTTGGAATAAAATAGATGCAAAAGAGAATGAAGGAAGAGAAATACTCAAATCCTAATGCAAAGCATTGTCTAGGTATTCCTAAGTCCAGACGGCGTCGTAGGATTTCTAAAGCCCTAGCGAGCTAGGCACCCTAAGTCTTGGTGCGCCAGGCAAACCCAACTCTAGGTTCGTGTGTAAGTGACGATCCTTGGGTTTTCCTAAGCCTTGGTGCGCTAGGCAAACCCTCTATCAAACCCTAGATTCGTGTGTGTGTGACGATCCTTAGGTTCTCTTAAGTCCTAGTGAGCTAGGCACCCTAAGCTCTGGTGCGCAAGGCAAATCCTTCTATCAAACCATAGGTTCGTGTATGAGTGACGATCCTTAGGTTCTCACAAGCCCTAGTGAGCTAAGCACCCTAAGCTCTGGTGCACCACGCAAATCCTTTTTCAAACCCTAGATTCGTGTGTGTGTGACGTTCCTTAGATCTTCTAAAGCCCTGTTCCCCAAGCACCCTAAACCCTGCTCCTCATGCACTTATATGTTTTCTAAAGCCCTGCTCCCTATGCACCTTAAGCCCTGCTCCTCAGGCACCTATATGTTTTCTAAAGCCTTGTTCCCCAAGCACCCTAAGCCCTGTCCCTCAGGCACCTATATGTTTTAAGCCCCATTTTTTGGGCACCTATGTTCTAAACCTTAGCATCCAGGTGTTTGTTCCAAAATCTCCAGTTGCTCGGGTAATCTATTTAGTCCTCGGTCCAATGTTCAGGTTTGTCCTTTTAATAGTAACATTATGTTTGAATTTCATTTTTCCATTTTAAGTTCCTGTTATTAAATTGATTATATTTTTATAACTGGGGCAATTGGTTAAAAATTTTTCAGTCACATACATCATGGCTCAAGTAACAGGGGATCTTAAACATGCATCTATGTTCAAATATAAAGTTACGAGGCATGCTCCAATATTTTGAATTGGAAGAGAAGAAAAGAAGACTTACCGCATGATTAGGCGGGAAAGATGGTCCTGTGGCTCGCGGAGAAGAAGATCAGGAGCAACATTAGCAACTGGAGGCTCGTATATCCTCATTTCGTTGGGTCTCAGACGGTGAGGAGCCGGAGCATAGTGACGAGGTCAAAAAGAGTGAGGATCCCCTCACCAGTATGGGGTTCTAGGAAATCAGCAATCTCAACCTCAACAGCTACCTGCTTTGTTGCCACCTGATCTGCAGCTTCCTGTGTTGCGATAGCCGCCCGTGCCGCTCTGCCCTGGTTCTCGGCAGCACGAAGTAAAGATCGCTTAGCCTCGGTTGCATCCATAACCCCCATAGAAGTGGAAGGCTGAGGTGATCCCACCAGCAAGAACACAAGAGTCGGCACCTCCTATGGCGCCGAGAGAAGAGCTGTCAAAGGCAAAAGGACCTCGCCATGCACCAAAGAAGTCATCACCATGACCGTGGCCTGTCATGTGGAGAAAATGAATGAGATGCTAAGGAAGTGCTAAGTAACAAGCCGAAAACCTTAAGAGGGTGAGAGATAGCTCAAGAGAGAAGAACGGCTAAAGAGAGAGAGAGAGAGAGAGAGAGAGAGAGAGAGAGTGGAGAGTGCGAATGAAGGCTGCCCCGCGCGTCTGGGGAGCCTTTAGGGCGCCTGAACCTTGCGACCGCAACATTTGATGTTGGCGGTCGTATGGTTTTTGAACCTTTTCCTTGCGACTGCAAGGTTTTTGTGATAGATGTTTGCAATCGTAACCTGAACCAACGGTCACATCGCGGCCTGGATCCTCAAACCTTGTGACCGCAACATATGGATATTATGGGCACGTTGTTTTTTTTTGTCATATTTGCTTTTTGGGGTTTCTGTTTGTTCTTGGAGGCTAGTTTGAATGTTTCTTTTGGGATTTAAATTTATTTTAAAGTATTTACCCGACTTTTTAATTATTTTTATCCAGTGTTCTCGTCCCAAATTTTTAGGTATTGATTCGATCTATTAATTTGTGATTTTTTTTCGATAAATTTAATTTTAAAGTCTTTACTCGACTTTTTAAATTATTTTTATCCCGTATTTTTGTCCCAAATTTTTAAATCTTGACTCTACCTATTAATTTATAGTTTTTTTCCAAATAAAATTAATTTTAAAGTCTTTACTCGATTTTTTAATTATTTTTCATCTCGTGTTCTCATTCTAAATTTTTAGCTCCTTACTCGATCTATTAATTTTTGATTTTTTCAAGATAAATTTAATTTGAAAGTCTTTACTCAATTTTTTAATTATTTTATCTCGTGTTTTCGTCCTAAGTTTTTAAATCTTGTCTCGACTATTAATTTGTGATTTTTTTTCGATAAAAATAATTTTAAAATCTTGACTCGACTTTTTAATTATTCTTATCCCGTTCTTGTCCCGAATTCTTAGGTCTTAACTCGACTTATTAATTCATGTTGTCTTCCCATTTAAGATAATTTCTAGGATTTTGACTCGATCCTTGTGATTGTTTTATCCCAAGCCGAGTTCTTAGATTTTGACTTGATCTTCGAATTGTTGTTTGTGTGTGCTTTCATTTTATCTTGATTCGATCTTTAAGATATCTGTTGATCATGTTTAGCATCTACATCATATTTTATATCTTGCATCTTTTGCATTTGTCCCGGAATTATGTTTTGGTTTGATCCTTAGTAAAAGGGTACGCAGGCAGCTCGATAGAAGTTCGGGCACGACCACCATCATATGAATGCTTGTGTGTTTTGTAGCCTAAGATTGGCGGCTCGGTCAAATGATTGTTGTCTCTGGATCTTTAATATAACTCACATCACACGTTGCTGCGCAAGTTATGTCAAAGAGGGATAACTGTAGACATCACTATTTGACCCTGTCAAATCTTAGGCTTATCCAGTTGAGTTCGACGAAAAGCAAATGAGAATGATGACTCTGCACGATCACCGGAAAGCAATTCAAATCCAGTATTCCCTGAAACCTAACCACAATATCACATCTTTTGAACTTTGAGGCCGCAACCTTTTGAACCTTATGACCTAGTTGTTCAATAGCCCAAGTAATTCAACTACAACATTTTGAACCTCACGACCGTTTGTTTGAATGTTACGACAGTAATAAGAATCTCTTGGAAACCCTAATATTTGTCACGATCGCAAACTCACACCTCACCATCGCAACCTTTAAAGGTGGCAACCGTAACCTTAATGAGCCCGGTCTCAGCATTAAACTTACCTTTGGTACGATTTCAAAGAACCTTTTCTCCGACATCGATATATTGCTGCTTTAACGAGTACTATACTAAAAGTATGCTGGTACTCTACTGCATTCTCGACTAATATCCCGATCCACACTCTTGCTCGACTTTGATACTGAAATTGGACTGCTACTCGGAGACCAGAGAACTCATCACCACACTCTGCGGCTCGAGGACTCATCTAGATTGTTGCATCCCAGGTATGTTGTTGGATTCCTGACACATCTCTCTTCACATTCTTTACTCTAGTGAAGAGGTCGGATTAGAATTTCGAATATTAATTTATGAATTACATGCTATTTCACTTAATATTCAAATGTTTGATTAACAATTTTTGATTACTAGAACCGCGAGCATGATTGTTCTTTAATTTTGGTATCACTAGGCTTAATTGCTTTGATTATTAATTTTGGGTTATTGAATAAAGAGTATGTTTAATTTTTGATAATTTGGTTAACTTTCACAGTAATTTAATTAAAATAGTCTTAATTATGCTCTGCTTATACTGTACACAAGCACCTCCGAGCACTGCTTAGTAAAAAGTGCTCAAATTCCTTGCGGTCGCAACGTCCATTTGTTGCGGTTGTGACAAATATGTACTGAAATGCTTGCGGTTGTGATTTTGATTTTCACAACTGCAAACTTCTGGCCTTAGGTTTTTGCAACTGTAACATCTGTATGTCACAGTTCCCACCTCTGTTTCATTTCAATAGATTAATTTTGCTCCAGTAGCTTGTGTTTTTACAGTATTCTATCTTGCTATTATTGAAGTGTCCAGTATATAATTTATAGTGTAGATTAACATGTTTAAGGCATAGAACTCCTTAAGCTTATTTCTCCTTCGTTTGAATCCATGTTATGCTTAGTTTAATTTTGACATGATTAGGATTTGTTAGTTTCACAAAAATGATTAGATACTTGGTATATCACATGTGGTTTGCTCCATGTATCCTTTAACTAGAATTTACATGCCTTAGATCTAGAATATTCTTTTATTCTTTGTTTGGCATTCTATATATCTATGCTGTGTATTTTTATTATTTGATTTTAGATGTTTATTTTTTGCTCCTATTTTCTATATTTGTATGTATTTGAGAAACAAAATTAAAGAACCAATGATGATTAGTAGAGCCCAATCTTACGGTTAGACGAATGGAGTGCCTAACACTTTTTTTGATCCGTACCTTGGCCCCCGAACCCCGATTTTTTTTTGTTAACGTTATCGAAGATTAGTAACCCTTTTTTATTTTTTTTATTTTTTCTCAAAAACTAAGTTGTGACTCTATTTTTCAATAAAAATGGGTTTTCAAGACATTTTGGTTTTCAATGTGTTAAAAGATTTGTAAATTAACTCTTGCATTTCCTATTTTCGTTTTGAAACAAACCCTAAAATTCTAGCGTCACACATCTTTACAATTTTATTTTCCAAAAATATGCAATCAAAGAAAGTGTAATTCTATTAGTTACTTAAAAAAGGTCTAGCGACCATTATATCACTCCAACCTCTTCTTCCCGCTATCTACTAAAATGTTGTTAAACAACATGAGCCGAAACTCGTAGGAACAAGACTAACGATGAACGTATGCATGATATGTGAAAATGATTATGTAGGATGCAACATATATGTTTATCTGAAACCAACATCATTTGTCCCAAATCAAATTCCCGTCACATAGCTGAGTTTTTAAGAAATAGTTGTAATTCAATGCTCCATAGTCAAAGTTAAATTAACCATTATAACCAATCCTCTCACCAATTTCAAACCAATTCAACGCATTCCTATATTCCACCATTTTACCCATTCATCCAAATTAGGTTTACCAACCCCATTTATTCATCAATTCAATCAAGTACCAAAGCTGGGCGGCGCCTATAGACTCAAGTATATTTAAAGCTACTGGGTCATGTGAGGCCCAAGGAATAAATACTCATTCTATAGCCCGACACAGAGAGCAAACATTTATAGTTTCTTTCAAAAATATCAATGGGTGGGCCACTCAAGAGCACGCTTTTTCGGGGATTAACCCGAAGGAATGGCCTACCTTACATTGCACAAATTTTCGATCTTTCACTGAGAAGCAACTCATGTCCAAACTTAATCATTCAATTTAATCACACGGTACTTTAATTATTTCATTTCATTAACAACCAAAATAAATCCAACCGCTAACCCATTTCCTCTCGTTAAAACCTATATCACTACGGTTTGAAACCTAACCACCACATGTCTCTTCCGATTTTGCACTAAAACCTCCAATTTTAACACCCAACATTGCCATGTGCCACATAAACTCATGGAATGTATATGCAATAGGTTATTACAACCCTCAATTTAATCAATGATCACATCAATTTCAACATAAGGATCCTTTAGCCCCAAAACCCCCAATTTTCATGGTTTTAACTCAAATCCAAATCCCAGCCCACCATTTTTCAAATCCAATCATATTGAACGACAATGTAAAGATAGAATTATGTTAAATCGTTCATAAATCTAAGACTTAACCTTTATCAACATCAAACCCTAACCCATTTTCATGTTTTTATGTTCATAAAATTGAAAATACAAATGCATATCATATAGATATTTAATAATAATCACATATCCTACCATTGTGATGATAGATCCATAAGAGAAACCCCCCAACCACATGAATCTCCAACTAAAGGGTGAGAAAGAAGCCTCCAAAGCCAAGATCGAGCCTCTGACGGGTATTCCACTAGGAGAAAAGCAAGAAATCACTCCAAGAGGAGCAATGAGAGGCTCAAAGGAATGCCAAAAGGTGTTCTAGGGCTTAGAACATCAGTTTAGAGAGAGAGAGAGAGAGATGGAAAGAATAAAAATGAAATGTTAAAACCCATAACTTATAAGTTGTACGTCGACAGTCCACTCAAGTGGACCCCCCGGCTCGAGCGACGCCCAAGCTCAGAAGCTCTCTGCTAACTGTTCGCTCGAGTGGTCTACCCTCCGCTCGAGCAGTCACACTGGGTTAAAAATTCAAATCAAGGATGCTACAACCAAACCAAAACATAAGCCAAACACCTCACAACAACGTTCTCATGTACTACACAACATTTAACCACTGTTAGCAAATATATACAGGCTCAAATTTTAATTCTTACGCATTATTTACACATTTAACCGTTTCTACCGAACGTAACTTTTTCATTAGTACTAGAAACTAACAAGGGACTGGGTCCCTACATCATCTAAAAAATATTATAATCAAGTCATCTTTTTACTAGCTCCAGTCACGGCGACATACTCTTCTTTCGTCATAGACAGAGTCAGTATTTTCTGCAATAGAGACACCTAACTGATTGTTAAACCACTCAATGTAAACATAGAGCCGATAGTACTCTTTATGTGATCTGCATCACTACCTATGTCTGCATCCACGTAAGCTTATAAATTCATTGGATTTCGTCCGAAACATAAGGTTACGTCCGTAGTACCTCTCAAATACCTAAGAATCCATTTAAATATCTCCTAATGCCATTTTATCTGAGTGCTCGTGTACCTACTGGCAATACCCACTACATGTGATACGTCAGGCCTGATACAAACTATAGCACACATTAGGCTTCGAATAGCTGAGGCATATGGAACCTGTTGCATATACTCTTGTTCTTGCTTAATCTTAGGTGATTGTTCTTTTGTTAATATGAAGTGACTAGCCAAAGGTGAACCCGCTGGCTTTGCATTTTACATACCAAATTTGTTGAGAATCTTCTCTAAATGCTCAGCCTGTGTCAGCATCAAAGTACTAGTAACAATGTCCCTATTGATCCCCGTCCGAGGAATCTATTTTGTAGCACTCTAATCTTTTATTTCAAATGTTTTGAAAACTAACCCTTCTACTCATTTATCTCCAATATGCTTAACAATGCAACAAGCAGAACGTTAACATATAAAAGTAAAATAATGTAGTTATTGTCCAACCTCTTGAAATAGCAACAGTGATTTAGCCTGCCATTTGATAAAATCATTCCTGCTCATAAACTTGTCAAACTTCTTGTACTACTGATCTCAGTGCTTGTTTCAAACTATACAAGTTCTTCTCGAGTCTGCATACCAATTCCTCCTTCTCTCGTGCAGTGAATCTCTGTGGTTTCTTCGTGTAAATGTCCTCATACAAATTACCACAGAGGAATGCTTCCCCTTGGTCAAGGTGCAAATTCTCAACTACCACAATTCGCAACATAAGTTTGATTATCATCAACTTGGCAATTGGAGAAAAAATTTATATGTACTTGATATCCTCTTTCGGTTGAAACCCCTTCACAACTAGCTTGACTTTGTGCTGCTGTAATAATTTTGCTTGATTCGATAAATCCCCTTGTTATGAACTGCCTTCTTCTCGTATTGTAGTTTCACTAATTCCCATGTCTAATTTTTTAAGAGGGAATTCATCCCATCATACATAGCTAACTCCCACTTGGTTGGATCATTAACTTGTAAAGCCTCATCCTTACATTTTGGTTCAAACTTGTTAGATAGTAACAAAGAAAACAATGAATGAGCATATGATTGGGTAGGTTTAACAGCTCTAGTAAATCGTCACAACTCCGTCACATGAG
Organism: Heliamphora ciliata; assembly: GCA_032360265.1. NCBI lineage: Eukaryota > Viridiplantae > Streptophyta > Magnoliopsida > Ericales > Sarraceniaceae > Heliamphora > Heliamphora ciliata. The sequence continues at coordinate 11,908 of JAUMHN010398353.1, forward strand.
TATGTGGTTCTTCCTGCTAAACGATATTTTTTGGGTTTTTCTGCACTCTATTGCTCACATTCTTTTTAGACATTTTCTCTAACTCAATATGTTCAAAATTGATAGGACAAATATTAGAAACTATGATCATATCATTATACATGACTTTTTCATTAAATACAACATCCCTACTATGAATTATTTTTTGATTTTGTTCATCCAAATCGATAACTTAATTCATCAATGTCATATCTAATAAAATTGCATTTAACATACTTAGATTCAAGTTAATTCCTATCATAGCATCAACATGGACATAGGAAACACAACTAAAAAAATTTCAGTAATGACAAGTTTATCTTCTTACCACTCCAGGCTTCCTTAGGTATTTTTTTCCTCCGAAAGAATAGAAAGACCACGATTCACCAAGAAATCTACATTGCTGACCATATCTACCCAAAACATTTGTGGCAAAGCAAAGTGTATACTCATGTTTCTGGCGTGTTTAGTTAATGTCCCGTTCATTCGTTCAATATATTCTCATGCTTTTGGCACATTTAATCAATGTCCCGTTCATCCTTTCAACAAGCCCGTTGCGCTGAGGTGTTCTTGGAGAAGTCTTCTCCATCTTTATTCCATTTAAAGCACATATCACTTTAAATCCAATATCAATATACTCCCTACCATTGTATGATCTCAAACACTTGACTGTTAGGTCTATTTTTTTTAATCTACCAAAGCGTTCCATTTCTTAAAAGTAGTAAACAGATTGAATTATTTTTAGAAAATAAACTTATATCTTTCTCGTTAAATCATTGATTAAAGTGATGAAATATGATAAGCCTCTAAGATACGAGACTGGTGCAGATCCTTGCACATCAATATGAACCAACTCCAATTTCTCATTCTTCAAAGTTCTCTTGATCTTCAAGAAACCAACCCTCTTCTATTTACCAATGATGAAGTCCTCACACAAATCTATATCAACTGATTTTATCCCCAGTAGAAGCGTTTTCTTCCCTTTCTCATTCATATGTCCAAGTCTACAGTGCTAATGATTTGAATAATTTTTATGTCAACAACAGAAATAGCACTTCTCTTGTTCGTAGTCATGTAGAAGGTACCTTTTTTCTTCCCCCAAGCAACAACATGCCATCTCTAGGTAATCTTCTATAGCCTGGTACAAAGCTTACTACATAACCTTCGTCATCAAGTTGTCCCACAGAAGTTAGATTCCTTTTTAGTCCCAGTACATGCCTAGCATTAAGCAGCTTCCACACAGGCCCATTTAGAAAACTGATCTGAATATCTACTTTACTGATAATTTTCAACAGTTCATCATTAGTCAAAAAAACCTTATCGAAATCACCACTAATGTAGTTTTTCATGATTTCTCGATATGATGTAGAATGGAACGACGTGCTAAAATTTAAAGTCTAAGACTCCATAAAAGTATCAATGCTGAAAATAAAATCATCATAAATGTCTTATGTAACTGTAGCATTCGTAGAATTCTAACCATTTTTACCTTTCTTTGCTATCTTACAATGTTTTCTGAGATACCTCTTATTTTATAATTCTACCCTCTTTAGACTTACTCATCCCCTTTGATTTTGAGCTCGTGCTATCAGAATTTTTATCCATTGTTTTTCCCCTTATCTCTAAATACTCAAAGCTAATCTCGATGTTTCACTCGTTTTCATTCTCTGAATTTTTTCACTAAGAACTAAGTCTCTAATATCATCAAACTTTAATTTTGACTTTTCTAATGAGTTGTTCACAACTGTTACAATGTTGTTTCAACTCTTAGGCAAAGAGGATAGAAGAATCAATGCCATTATCTCATTATCAAACTTAATAGACACAGTCGAGTTGTTATCACGTTCAAGTCACTCAAGTGATCTATAGACGACCCACTTTCTACCATTTTTAGGTTGAACAATGTACGCATTATATAAACCTCGTTAACTCTAGTAAGCTTTTCATACATATTAGTTAGAATTGCCATTAAACCCGTTGATCTTTTCCCTTTCTATATTAAAGGCGACGTTTTGCGATAAGGTTAATCAAATAAGCCCCACGGGTTACAGATCAAGGAGAGACCATTCTTTCTCCTTCATGCTTGCTAATTTTGTTTCCTGAAGGGGTAGATATAGATTCTTTTGGCACAGATAATCTTCAATCTATATCTTCCAAAATCCAAAGTCTATCCCGGTGAACTTCTAGATCTTAACCTTTTCGTCTTCTGTAACCATCCTTTCATTCAACAAAACATTAAGCTTTGATAATAGTTATTCGGGTTATGAATAATCCTGACAGGACCTATGAGATACACGAATGCGAACAAGATAAGAACAAAAATGAGAAAAGTTCACACACAAGAAACACAAGATTTACGTAGTTCACCTAACAAAGACTGCATCCACGGTTGTTGCGATTTTTCACTA
>JAUMHN010398364.1:0-16282 GCA_032360265.1 Heliamphora ciliata
CGGCTTTTAATTATTTTTGTCCTATGCTCGTCCCGGATTTCTAGGTCTTGACTCTACCTATTAATTGATACTTCTCTCCTTTAAGGATGATTTTAAAGTGTGGACTCGACTTTTTAGTCTTCCTTATCTCGTTATCATTTCGAGTTTTTAGGTCTTCACTCGACCTATTAATTCGTTGTTATTTTCCCGGTTAAGATAATTTTTAGGATCTTGACTTGATCCTTTTAATTATTTTATCCCTAGCTGAGTTCTTAGATCTTGACTCGGTCTTTGACTTGTTTGATTGTTTGTGTTCCCTTTAGATCTTGACTCGATCTTTAGAAATTATTTGATTACATCAATGTTTTCATCATGTTAGCACCTGCATCATGTTTAGTATCTTACATTTGTGCATTTGCCCTAGGAACTACGTTTTGGTCTGATTCCTAGCAAAGGGTACATAAGCAGCTCGATGAAAATTCGAGTACGGCCAACATCATATGTATGCTTGTGTGTTTGTGGCCTAAGATTGAAGGCTCGATCAAATGGATGTTGTCTCTGAGTCTTTGATATAACTTTCATCACGTGTTACTATGCAAGTTATATCAAAGAAGGGCAACTGTAGATACCCCAATTTGACCCTGCCAATCTTAGGTTGATCCGGGTGAATCCAATGATGAAAATAGAGAGAATTATGCTTTTAAACGATCCTCAAGGAACGATCCAAGCTTGATAGCTCAAAGGAGGAGGCAAAGGGGACCGGGTCATCATTCGGAGAGTTGCCCAAGGGTGGCTATGTGGTCCGGAGGAAGAGGACCCGGCGAGAGTGATGATCCCACCGCTGTCCAACTGCTGTTCTTTTTCTCTTTACTATTCATGGAGGCCTGCACGCCTATTTTTATTTGGGTCTACGTGCCCACTTGACACATTCTATTTCCCATCTTTTCACATTACACAGATATACCGGTTTTTAATACTGGTTGTCCCACTAATACACTACTTCGGCACACACTGATGTACACAGACATACTGCTTCTTTGACACGCTGCACAGACACACTGATGGGGCCTGCGTGCCTTTGATTCTTCCCTTGGCATGCGTGCCACATCATCCATATACGCTCATTATTTTACTTTTGATGGGTTGGGCCTTCGTACCTTGTGGTTTACATTTTTTGATTATCATGGATGCTTTATTGTTATATATTTATGAAAATCATTTTCGACCATTTAGACTCCTATTATGCATGATGATGTGATTCATAGGTTGAAATCTTGCTATATGAACTGCTTTTCTTGTTGTGAGTTGCTGACAGGTTCATAACTACAGTTTAGGGCACATTGGCAAAATGGGGACAGGCTGCCAAAATTTCTGCATAAAAAAGATTACGGTTGTGAAAAATAATCTTGCAGCCGTTTGGTTTGGATATGATATCCTGAGCTTTAGATATCATGGCCGTGAGGTTTGGTAGGAAAAGTTGACGGCCGTTGGGTTACAAGTTGATAACTGTATGAAAAAGGTGACGGCCGCAATAAAGGATTTTGGCGCGAAACATGGAGCAAATTTTGTGGGTTCCCTCCATTTCTAGATCTATAAAAGGGGCAATTGTTCCAGACCCCATTGTTTTGGATATCTTGTATTCTTCTTGCATCCTTCATGGCTCACTCTTACAACAACTCTCTGTCGGCTTGGATGGGTGACTTCTCCTTGGTTGAGCATAAGAACTACTTCAACTTTGGTCTAGATGCGCTGCTCTTTCTGCGATCCCTGAGGGTTGATTGGCATCTTCTGAGAGGAGCAGCTCAGCTATGGGATCCTGAGGTTCATGTATTCTGTTTCAGTGCTGAGGAGTTATGTCCGACTATAGAGGACTTTTCGGCCATTCTGGAGATCTCGAGCCGAGAAGAGGTCATAGTTCCCACGTATTTCTCGAGTCCTAGGGATAGGTTGACGAAGCTTTGTGGTTACTCTAGTCATGAGGCTTCTATTATTACTCACGACGGATTTCTTGATGTGGCTCGGATCATGAACCGATTTGGGCCTCAGGAATCTTTCGGAGACTTCTCTTTCCAGCTTCAACGCCGATATGCTCTTTGCATCTGTCTTCTGGCTCACCTTCTCTTGGAACCCTCGGATAGGCAGGCTAGCTCTTCCTTGGTAGATCTGGCACATCAGATTTATGAGGACCAGGACCCTGTCCCATTAGTTCTTGCCAAGACACTGCTTGGGCTTGATGCAGTCCACACTGTGGGTGCTCCTTATTTTGCCGGTAGTACTCTCCTGCTACAGGTAGTCTCTCAACTCTCATATTTTTAGTATTTCTCTCAAGTTTTCCCACTCAGCTCTCCTTTTTTTTTGTGTTCTCTTATTTTTCCCGCTCGGCTCTCTTTTTTTTATTCTCTTTGATTTTTTTACTCAGTTCTCTTTTTTCTTGGTCTCTCTCAGGTCTGGCTAATGGAAAAGGTGAATCTACTAGAGAAGCCCATGTCTGAAAGTTATAGTGTGAGATCCTTTATTCATCATCAGGTTTATTAGTTGTGCTCCACCGAGGCTACTTGGCGGGATTACTTGAGTTCTCTGACCGGAGAGAACATCTCATGGCTATGCCCCTGACTGAAGATATCTTCTATGACTGCTGCGACTGTAGGCCACTCGGGGGTCCTGTTGGTTGGCTTGAAGCTGTCCACCTTCTATCATCCTTATTGCATTCTTTGTGAGTTTGGACGTACCCAGATCTATCACGAGACTGCTATGAGCCATCTGTATAGTTGTCCTTACCGATCCCCTTTCTTGGGTCAGTACCAGCAGGCTTGGTCTTCTCGACTGAGGATACTGATTGGCGAAGATTTTGATAGCGGGTTATCTGCGAGTTACAAAACCTGGTTGCAAGCGGAGATAGACCGTAGGGCAGGACAGGAAAGGGATGCAAAGAGAAGGAGGATTTGATTTTGTTTTGCTGTACCTTAATATTTTACTTATTTCCTCCTTTTTTAGTTTTTTAGGATGAGGACTTACAAGCCTCACTTTCTTTTGAAAACTATGTTGGCAAATCTTATTAATGAAAGATTCTCCACTTTTGGTTTACGATGACTTTTTAGATTTTTATTCTTTCAACATAATCATCTAATTAGAAAAACATAAAACAAGTTTTTGAATTGATCGACTACTTGAAACATGGTTACAAAATGGGGAATTCCGAACGAAGATAAGTTTGGGCTGAACTTTTGACAAAAGCTGCCTACGTATCCAAAAGAAGGGAATCAGGCCGTAACGTAGTTCAGGGCTCGAGTTACACTCGAGTATTGATGCTCTCTTATTGCGGGCTTTCCCTCAAGGGTAGAACCTTTTAAGCTGATCTGAGTTGATGGGTGTAGAGAAAATATTTTGGTCAAAATCCATAAGGATGGCAGCACCTTCTGACATCAAGGTCTTGATAAGATAGAGTTCAGCCCAATTAGGTTTGAACTTACCCCTTGGATCAAAGATTGGAGCCCTACCTTCTTTTAAGTTTCGAGACTTAAACTTCTTGTTAAATGCTCAAGCTATCCTTCTCTGATATCATTGAACATGGAACCAGGCTCTAAGCCTCCTTTTGTCAAAAGGAGCAACTCTTCGAACCTATCCCTTTTCCATTCTGACTCGGGGATATCACTTTCAGCTATTACTCTTAGAGATAGAATTTCCAATTCTATGGGCAGAACTGCTTCCATTCTGTAGACCAAAGTATAGGGCGTTGCTCGAGTAGAAGTTCTAATCGATATTCGAAATCCCCAAAGTGCAAATGGAAACTTTTCTGGCTAATCCTTGCTTCCCTCTATCATTTTCTATAGGATCTTCTTTACGTTCTTATTTGCAGCTTCCATAGCTCCATTAGTTTGCGGTTTGTGTGGTGAAGACTTATGGTTGATGATTCGATACTCTTCCAAGAAGTCTAGAAGTTCTCTTTAAAAGTGGAAACCGTTGTAAAAAATTATCTCATGTGGAACTCCGTATCGACAGATGAGATTTTTTTTGATGAATTTGGCTACTTGGGAGGCTTTCAAAACTGAGTAAGGAGCAGTTTCAACCAACTTTGTGAAGTAATCAATTGCCACGAGAATAAACTCGTGCCCATTCTATGCCTTAGGTAACCTTCCCTATTACGCCCATTTCCCAAACTGAGAACGGCCACGGCGATATCATGTTATAAAGTTGAGATGGAGGTACATGCATGAGGTTTGCGTGGATCTGGTATTTTCAGCACCTTCGGATGAACTGATGGCAGTCCGCTTCCATGGTCATCCAGAAATATCCTTCGCGCAGGATCTTCTTAGCCAACATCATCCCACTCATGTGAGGTCCGCGAACTTCTCTGTGAATTTTTCTAATCACCTGGCATCCCCCTTTCGTGTCAACATAAAGCTTACTGACTCTCAAATATCCTCTTTTGTATAGTTTTCTCCGTAGATCACAAACTGTGCGGCAAGTCTCTTGATAGCTCTCTGGTCCTTTTTACTGACTCAGCTCGGATATGCTCCCTTCTCAATGAAATTTTGAATGTCTTGATACCATGGTAGCCCGTTATTGTATTCATGGGTAATAGCGATGTTGGTGATTGCAGGTGCATCATTTTGTTGAATCTTCAAAGGCCTCATCTTATGCCAGGTGGTATATCTATCATCGATGCCAGAGTGGCCAAGGCGTAGGGGAACTTATTCTGCAATTTCGGAACATGAGTGAACACCACGCTTTCAAAACAGGGAATCATTGCCTCAAGCTCTCGGTGATTCTGAACAAGCTTTTCTTCTTTAACCTTCCACTCTCTTTTTGCCTGGGATACGACTAGAGCTGAGTCTCCTATTGTTAGTGTAGGTGCAATCCCAAGAGGGGGAGTGAATTAAGTATTTAAAATTTTATGCCAAGATTGACCCAATTAAAACACGTGCAATCCTAAACGTCCACAAATAATCTCAACTAATTTCTAACATATAATTTCAAGCATATATGAAATTAAAATGCAAAAAATAAAGAGATAGAGTTAGAGAGATATGACACCGAGATTTACAAGGTTCGGCACTCCGGCCTACGTCTTTATTTCAAGCGATACCACTTTGAGGATTCCACTAGTCGCACCTTCAATAGGCGGAGATGCCTCTCTCCTTCAAATAAGTAAAGAAACCTCTCTTGAGAATATCCCCTTCTCAAGTTACAATCCCTCCTTATAGGCGGAGATACCTCCCTCCTTCAGTTGGCGGATATGCGCACTCCTTTAGTAGGTGGAGAAACCTCTCTTGAGAAATCCTCTTCTCAAGCACAACATTTAAACCTAAATCTTGCTATACAAAGAATTGTAGAAACAAGAGATGTACAAGAAAATCACTCTCTTAAAGAGTAGAAGACTACACAATGAATGCACACACTAATTCACTCCCAAAGAATATAGATATAAAAGCTCAATAAAGAATTCTAATGAATTATATTCCCTTTCAATGAAATTATGAAAAATATGATAATTTGGATCAAGAATTTAACCACTAAGAGAGTATAGAAGTGGGAGAGATGAGGGATCATTGAATCTAAGATTTAGAGGGCTATTTATAGCAAAAAAATTCAAGAACTAACCATTGCAGGTTTTTGAATATTTAATCCCAAAATCAAACTAGCTGTTATAACCCAGAATTTAAATTTCTAGCTTGTTCAGTCGACTGACCTAATAGATTCAGTCGATTGAGTCTCAAAGAACCATGAATTTGACATTCTAGTACCATTTTAGTCGACTGAAGTTGATGGCTTAGTCGACTAACTTGGGATGTTTAGTCGACTAACTCTGACTATTCTGTTTTCCCGATTTCAAACAATCATATCTCCTTCATTCGGACCCTGAATAGGGTCATTCTTATGTTCAAACTGAAGCCCCGGAAGTCTACTTTTCAATGGTTCAAGCACTATATCATAATTCAATGTTTACAAAAAGTTATGACCAACATAGTGAAAGTATGTCCATTTTCTTCAAACATTTTTTCGCATATTTTTGGCAAAACTTCTTTTGAAACTTATTTTTCATCTTTTTAGGGTTCTTTAACTCAATTTAAATTTTGAGAAAATGTTTTGCATGAGTTAATAAGAATCTTATGGTCAATCTAAGGTATCCTATGAGTTTTCACAAATATGATCATTGGTTGTGAACTTACATAGGTTCTTAGATTCAATACACTTAAAATTTTTCGAGTCCTTCAAGTCCTTCAAGTCCTTTTCTTTTCTTCTTGGTTTTCTCATGATGCATGGATCTTAGCTGCTTGAATATGATCTTCATGCTTCATGGCTTCCATTTTGCATTCTCAATTGTGCTTAACGTTGAACTCCTATAAACTCATTTAATTGCACAATTCAAACCTTTTGTTCGTTATAATCAAAATGGATGTTGAAATCTTGTTTAGGCCAATACCTATGACTTCCAACTTTCTTGCTCCTAGTTCCAAGGCAGCTTCTAATCCATCAAAGCATGCTTCGTACTCGGCCTGATTATTAGTGACCTCAAATCTCAACTTAAAAGCCAAAGGGATATGAGAATCATCGGGAGTGACAAAGAGTATCCCTATCCTGTAACCGTATTGGTTTGAGGCTCCATCGAAAAAGAGGATCCACAGATCCTTCTCAATCTTCAACACTTGCTCATCAAAAAACTCGAACTCAAACTCTTCTTCTCTGTTAATGGTGTGGTTGGCCAAGAACTCTGCAATGGCGCTCTCTTTTACTGATTTCTTCATAACATACTGCAAATCGAACTCGGCTAGCATCAGCAACCACCGGGCCAACTTTTCTGTCAATGCTGGCTTCTCAAAAAGGTATTTGAGTGGGTCCATCCTTGAAATTAGAATAACTCAGTACACTAGCATGTAATGATGTAACTTTTTGGATGCCGAGACTAGTGCCCAATAAGTCTTTTCTAAAGGCGTATACTGCTGTTCGCATTCGATCATTTTTTTCCTCAAGTAGTAGACAGCTCTTTCTACCTTGTCTTCGTCTTCCTGTGCAAGCATACACCCTATTGCTGAATCAGTCATTGATAGGTATAGTATCAGAGGATTATCGGGTTTTGGTTGCGACAAAACTAGAGGATTTTGCATATACTTCTGTACGGCTTCGAAGACGTCTTGACACTATTGGTCCCACTGAAACTTGGTCCCTTTCTTTAAGAGTTAAAATAAGGGTTCACAGGTAGTGGTTGCTTTGGCGATGAATTGGCTGATGAATTGAACCTTTCCCAAGAAGCTCCTTATATCCTTCTCGGTCTTTGGGGGAGGCATTTCGAGAATGGCCTTGATCTTTGATGGGTCTACCTCTATGCCTCGTTGTGTGATCATAAATTCGAGCATCTTCCCTGCTATATCTCCAAAGGCACACTTCTGAGGGTTTAAGTGCATCTTGTACTTTTTGATCCGTTCTAAGAATTTTCTTAGTGCAGTGATGCGTCCTTCTCGTGTTTTAGATTTCATGATCATGTCATCCACATATACTTCCACTTCCTTGTGTATCATATCGAGCACTAATGTGGTTGCAGCCCTTTGGTAGGTTGATCCCGCGTTCTTCAGTCCGAACGGCATGACTGTATAATAGTAGGTACCCTAAGATATTATAATGGTAGTCTTCTCTTGGTCTTCTGGAGCCATCAGAATCTGGTTATACCCCAAAAATCTATCCATAAAAGACAAGAGCGCGTTCTTGGCAGTGTTATCTACCAATACGTCTATATGGGGAGAGGAAAGTCATTATTCGAACTAGCCTTGTTGAGATCCTGAAAGTCGACACATACCCGGATCCTTCCATCCTTCTTTGGTACCGGAATAATATTAGCGATGCATTTTGGGTACTCTATAACCATGAGGAATCCGACGTCTATATGTTTGGTAACCTCTTCCTTGATCTTGAGCGCCCAATCTGGTCTAATCCTTCTCACCTTTTGTTTAATTGGTTTGGCATCAGGGTACAGAGGGATTTGGTGTTGTATAATGTCGAGGTCTATACCAGGCATATCTTCATAGGAACATGCAAAAATATCTTCAAATTCCTTTAATAAAAAGATTAGTTGTTCACGTTCATCTAAAGATAGTGTGGAACCAACTTGAACCATTTGTGGATCATTTTTATTATTAAGATTTATTAAAATAGTTTCTTCGGTTACAGATTTTGCTCGCATTTCTTCTTCCTTTTTAATTAAAATTTTTAATTCTTGCAAGATATCCTCCTTGAATTTGTTAAAATATTCAGAATCAAGGCAAAAATATTTGAAACATAGTAAAGTAAGCAAAGTCTGATTTCATTTCATTGATTTCAGAAGGGGTTACAACTTGAAACTCAAAACAGAAAGAGCTCGGGATGCCAACAGATGCATTCCCGGTGGACTCAGCGTTAACTGACTCGGTAAAGGCAGATTCAATAGACTCGGATTCCAACTCGCTTGTTATATCATGCATAATAAAAGACTCAAAAGACTAACTCTTTTTCATTTTAGTTGAATCCATGATAAGTGAGGTGTGATCAGCAGGTGCGCCAGATTCCATCATCAACATGTCTTCATCTTCATCATCATCGCTTATACGCACCTGGGCCATCTCTTCATTGAAGAAAGATCTAAGATCTCCTTCTTCACAAAAATTTGCCTAAACCATCTGCATCTTTCCAACGAAACCCATCTGCCAAATCTCGGCCTCTTAATCACTGTCGGATAGCTGATGGTTGAAAATGATCTCAAGTCTTGGCAAATTCTTATTGATCTTCTCTTCTATCCATGGTTCGGGGAAGCCATAGTAAGGGAAACCATCCCCTTCTTTGATGAAATGACCATTTAGTGTTGGTCCATACTTTCCCATGGTAGATTTTTCCAGTTCTGGTTTATATCCCAATCTATATCCATGACGATTATGGTTTACCGGGATTGGCGCCGAAATCCCTTGCAGATGCTTACCTAATCCCATGCCTAGAAAGTAGGACATTTTCTTCATCATGGCTATGACCTTTGGATTTACATAGTTTCCTTCTTCATTCATCAGAACGTGTATAACCTTTGTTTAGTCAAAATCAAACCCATTTAACAAGAAATCCTCCTCCCCATGTTGGATCTCAAGAAGTGGGGTAGCATCATTAAGCGGGGTTAGCAAGATAGTTTCAGCTAGTATAGTGGTAGTTACTCCCTCTTTGATCAGCTTTACCTTTTGGTGTAGGGTGGACGGGACTGCTTTAATCGATGGGCCATGCAGCCATAGACTTCCCCAGTAGCAGATTAAATGATGCTAGGACATCAAGGACATGAAACTCTACTTCATTCTCCAAAGTTCCCACTATTACAACGAAAGTCACCAATCCCAAGACATCTCTTTGCGTGTTATCATATGCTCGTACCCCCTGTGCACTCGGCTTGAAGTCTTGTGTCTTCAATTCTAGGTAGTAAGCAATTCGCAACGGGCATACGTTGAGGGCGGAACCGTTATCATCCAAAACAAGCGGTACCCATTTCCCTAGGCATTTAACAGTTAAATGCAACGGTTTATTGTGGGATGGCCCATTTATTAGAAAACCATAACGCTGGACTGCTTCTCGAGTATGAGCATTCTAACTAGTTGGTCAGGAGAAACATCAATTGGTATGTCCACGTTGTTCAAGGCTTTCAGGACTGCCTGTCGATGTTTGTGGGATGCCACAAGCAACTCTCAAATGCTTACATTGGCTTGTATCTTCTTAAGTTGTTTCAGAACTACATCCTCCTCTTCACTATTCTATCTTTTTGCTCTTTTTGTCTGATTTCTTGGTTCCTCTGTGCCCCTACTTTGTTGCCCTCTAGCTGTACGGGCTAAAAATGCCTCCCACTCCTTGTCAGATCCTCTATTTGCACTTCAGGCTCCCATAACCCTTCAAACTGGTCAATCACTTCCTGAATCTTGACCATCGGGCATCCTTTCTCTCGGAAGGCCCATAAATTGTCTATGTTGGCTTTCTCTCCATCGTCTCCATCATTTTCCAAGAAATCTTCCTCAATTCCCATTACGTTTTGCGAAAACCAATCGGACTCTTCACCAATATTGGCCTCTAGCTCAAAGAGTTGCGGTAGTGATACACCGCCAAATGGGTTTTCATAATCATATGGAAGGAGAGGGCCCCACGGCTCCCACAGCCCTCTATGGTCATGTGGTTCTTCGACTATCGGGTGCCATTCTGACACATTCTCTCCTTCACCTCATTTTATGTCCGTGAATTCCTACTCTATCTCTTCTAACTCCCACATGTCGTTCTCTTCTTAGTAGTCCCATTCGAGAAAACATAAGATTGGTCCCTCGGGTATAGGTGCTCTCGGCTTCGGCTCATGAAGAGGAACAATGTATACAGAAGGATCAAATGCCAGACTTGCAGTTCCCAACAAATTCACTTGGGTTAAATTTTCTTCTTTCCTTTTCTACTCCTTCTTCTCCTCGGCTTCGCACTGACTGATGGATTTTCTTCCTACTTACTTTCATTGTCGACGTCTTTCCCATTTGAGGATTCTTCTATTTCTGATACTGTTTTCTCTGTTTCTTCTGTTTTAAAACTTGGGTTGGCTTCCCCATGCCAAGCTGCCCCTTGGTGCCAGGTTGTATCATCGCTTGGGATGGTCGGGACATGCCACTTGATATCAATTCCCGCTTCTACCAAATCATCTAATGCCTTAAGGTGAGCTAGATCTTCCCATAGTCGTCTGATTTTTTCGTCTTCCTCATCATTCCTATTGACAAGGGGAGGAATTTCCTCCTCGTGGACGATAAAGATCAGAAAATTATCGAAACCATCATCTATCAGATCCTGAATAAGGTCGTCAAGCAGTAGTACTTCTGGACCGAATAGTAGAATTGTAATTGGCTTTGCTTCTATTGTGGAGACTATAAATTTTATGGGATCAAATTCTTCTGATTCTCTTTCAAAGGCGTTCACATTTTGTTGGTTCTCATTATTTTTCAGAGGGTTGGTGGTGATATTCAGTTTCTGAGTGGCAGTCGGTGGAGGAATCACCTTGTTATCTATCAAGTCCTGAATCTCATGCCAAAGACTCATGCAATTGTTGGTTTAGTGATCGTGCCCTTAGTAGAAGGCGCGATACTAGGCAGGGTTATATCTGGTTGGCAAAAGATTTGGGGGCGAGGTCGGTTCCAAAGGCTTTAGGAGACCCCTTTCAATCATATGGCTTAAGATAGATGTTAAAGGCACAGTGAGTCGGTGAAGGTTCTCTTTTGATTTTGGCGTGGATTTTGAGCAGCCAGCTAAATAGATGGGCTAGCTTGATTCGAGTTGGGATTCAGCAAGTTCACCTCATAACTTTGGTTCACGGCATTTGTGGCATTATGCAAATTATTGGCATACGATTTTCAGACGGTTTTCTGACTCGGTTCTCCCTTCTTAATATCTCCAGATTGCAGTGCATCTTCTATCTATATCCCAGCATCGAGAACCTCCTCAAATGTCATCAACAGCTGTGTGATCAGATACTTACGAAATTATGGCTGCTAGTTCTTCACCATAATTCTTACTTGTTCCTTCTCAGTGGGTTGATTTGTCATTTTGGATGCTTTAGCCCTCCACTGAGTCAAAAATTCTACAAAAGATTCTTTGGCATCCTATTGGGTGGTCTCGAGTTCCCGAGTGGTGACATCGAGCTGGATGTTATAGTTGTACTGATTGACAAATGCAGTAACAATGTCCTCCCACATTCTTGTCTTTATAGCATCTAAATACAGAAACTATTTTTGAGCGGCTATTGACAAAGTCCACTAGAAAAGTTGGGCTTTCAACTGATCACTGATACTCATTGGCGATAAAGTTTTCACGAACATTCTCAAATGGATCCTTAGGTCTCCGATCCTGTCAAATTTCTCCATATCGGGAATTTTAAACTTCTCGGGCAGCTTAGCATTGGGGAATAAACAGAGACCCTCGACATCTAGCATATAGTCCTCAACTCCTTGGGTTTTCCTCAAAATCTTCCCCAACTTGTCAACCTTATCTGATAAGATCGACTATTTGGTGACCAAGATTTTTGGGATTTTCGGCCAGACGGGCTGTACAACTGTTGGTTGGGCTCCCTTGGGTCCCACATTATCATCCCAAATATTATCTCCTATACCATTATCGGGGTCATTCGGAACAATCACATTAGGGTCTACAACCTGAGTTTACAAAGCTTGGATCTGAGCCTGACACTGAGTCTAGATCCTAGCCTGGTTTGTTGCAGTGGTATTAAATCCATTAATAGTTCGTTGCAATTCCAGAATTGCCCTCATCATATCAGCTATAGTCAGCTCTGGGTCTACCATCGATAATCTCAACTGACTGGTACGTCTGAGTCTTCTGCTCGGAGATTAGGCCCAAGTGCGAATAGATTTTTCTCTTCTCGACGCTATTATCCCAGGTCTCTAAACTGAAAGGGCTCACATAAATCGAAAGACTCGTTAGCCGGGCCTAAACTCAAAATAACTCACCCTTAACGACGGATCGAGAGGACAAAAACTAATCCTAATCAAGGTGCTAACTATACAAACATAAGCATCCATAAAAAGAAAATCACATAACCCTAAAAGATTTATTGATCCTAAGAGAAGGGTTCTAAGAATCTATATCCACATAAAAAGGCTGGTAGGTCTTCATTCAGTGTATCTTTTGAATAGAGTCAAGAATATACCTCATAGTACCAGGAATGATGTAAGGCATGGTCAAATGGTACACAATAACTCTTTTTGCCACATCTATGAAAGCATGTGGCCAAAAAGCTTACTAGCTTCCCCGACATAGCCTTGAGACAGTAAACTGACCGGGGTATCAGGTAGGTTGTGATGCCCCATCCTCCGGGCACGTTGGGACATACATAAATATAAATAAAAAGGAATATTCTAACCATTCATTCATATTTATATATCATAAATATTACTTCTTTAGGAGTTCTGAACTGTTCCAAATACATTACAATTACAGTTTCACTAAAAATTCAACAAAAGTACACTAGGCCCGTGGAAACTGAGCAAAACAAAAAAAAAAGAACAAAAGGTGAAGATTAAGTCTTTTAGCTAGTATTATTGGGGTCTGTTGGCTCCTACTACTCGCCTTATTCTTTGAAACCTTCCACTTCACCAGGGACGACTTCCTCAAAGAATTCTTCCTCCTCACCTACGGCACGAATACCATAAGTCAAAGCCCAGAAGAAAACTTCCTAAACTTTCTAACCAAGCTCACAATAAAATATTCTACAACGTATATCATATAACACGCAGTACAATTTAAAGTCAAGTAGATAGACAAATTTATAATAAGGTAACAGATAAGTCAATAACATGTGTATGAAATACAATGTATGCAATACAATTATCCAACCCGACATACACGCAAATCATAACAGGAATTCTACACCAAAAATTCTAAGAGATAGACTTTATAGAAAATTGTATACTAGAGCCATCACTACTCCTCGTTGTGAATGGTAAATCCTTCGCCTAGCTACAAACCACAACTGTTTTACCGCAAAATTTTCAACGACGTGGGGTTTGGGACGCACCTAAACGCTCCCACCTTAAGAAGTATGATGCCTTTGCACAGTGTCAACTCCAAAGTCTAAACCACCAAAACCAGAATGCTAGCGACGAACCCATGGTGCCCAATAATTTCCATAATAAATCATTTCAAACACTGGGGACGCATCTAGGGTGTATAACCAAAATCATTTCAAACACCGGGGACGCACCCAAGGTGTATAAACCAAAACATTTACGAAATGACAACCAGGGATGCCCTAAACTTAGAACCAAGAAAGACAATAATACATCCTAACAACGGTTTATACAGATGGACTCCAATATGCCAAGATGCAAGTGACAATGCCCATGATGTGAAATATGGATCTCAAGTACAACAACCTATAGCATGACACCAGCTAGCATAGCAAAGTTCATGGTACAACTCGCAAAGCATAAGGTACAAGTATGTGAAGCACAAGCTACAATTCTCAAGATATGATTAAAAACTTGTTGACATGAGTTCTAATCATCGTACATTTACTTAAGAACACTAATCAACTAATTCAAATCGATCAAAATGCAAACTCGGGTCTCACGACATAAAGTATTCAAACATACACATAGCAACTTTTAAGGCCAAGATAGAGTATTAAATAAAAGGGGTCGACAAGGGTTTAGGGCATCTAGACTTGGAATCAAATTATGATTTCTAAACACCATTTAGATAAAAATATTTACTACAATTCTTATATTTATCACTAAGGCCAAAACCTAAGACAAATGGGTGAACAAAACATCCTAAATAAAAACGGTTCAGCACTTTTCTCAAGATTTTACTAAACATATGCCTCTATTGGTCTCAGTTTTGAGGTACCAGATCAAGTCCAAATGAGTCCATTTTTGACTATGCTCTAGTTCAACATGTAACCTACAAGTTGTTCGGAACAACTTAGGCGTTTTGGCCATTTTAGAAAATAGGTTTTATTAGCCGCCAAAACTCAGCAAAGCCGATTTTTGACAGAGGGTTTGAAACGGTTTTGGGGTATCATCCCAAGGCGTTAAGGTATGATTTTTTGACAAAAATTAGTTCAATATGTTATCTACAATGTTCATGTAGACCACTTTTAGAATAGGTCACTAAATAGGGGTTCTGGGCTATATAAAAATATGTGACAAAAGTGTCCCTTGAGGGTTGAAACTCAACAGAGATTTTCAAAGGGTTTTTGAACTACCAAACCTCAATCATTTGTGCTAATTTTTGGTGGGTAGATAGATATACATGTTACCTACAACTTTTATTGTTTGACCAAAGTTCGGATCTCACTTTAGATGAGGGTTTCCAAGTCAGAAGTGTTGACTGATCAAAAAATGACACACTTTGGTAAAATTGCAATATCTCGAGTTTTACTTATTCAAATGAGTTGAAACCAACTTTGGATGAAAACTAACACAAAACTATAAATCTATACATAAAGAACATGCTTAGATAAATTTTTTACATTGAGTTATGGCATTCCAAAGTTTAGGACAGAAACATCTATGTTCTCAAAAAATAAGTCTCTTAGGGTCCAAGTCTTCTACTTATGTCATGTCAAGTTTTTGTTCCATTTCTTGGCGTGCTTGTGTTTTAGACTTTAATATCAAGGATACAGCATACTTAGAAGTCATCAAACTCAAAGATAACAACATACAATAATATATCATATCACCCATAAACATAACAGCCCCTAATTCTCAACTACGACGCCTTTTCGGTTTATTTTCAGTTCTCGATTTTAAAGTAGTGTTTAAAGAGATGAGTTGAGAAATATTTTGAGGGATATTAGACATAAGGTTTAGTGGTTTTACTTTCTTGTTTGAGGGCTCAAAGGATGGCAGTATGGAATGACTTAGCTTTAGAAAAACTCCTCTCCTTGATTTCTCCTTCCTTTCTTCCTTTCTTCTTTTATTCTCCCTCCTTTCTCTCTCAAACTTGTGGAACACCTCAAGAACACTCAAATCTGGTCTCTCTTCTCTCTTGGACAAAAATAATGAAGGGATAAAGCAGTGTTTGGTTTGGTTTATATAGGAAAAGACTAGGAAACCAAAAATTAAATTTTAAGTCCTTTCTTCTTTCAAACACATGGGTTGATTTGACATGGTGATAGTTTTGAGGGAGATACACCAGACTTGGGTTGAGGGATTACAGCTAGGGTCAATTTTGTGGAAAAAAATCTGATCCCCCATCAATCAAGGAATTTTTCTTGGTTTTCGTTCCCTTATTGGGCAAGAAAATGTATTAAAAGTTAATTTAATGTATTTTTTTGGTGTCTTTTCCTACTGAGACTTATTATTTTAGTATATTTACAATAAATTTAGTATTACCATTAATTATCATAGTTTTCATAGTTATTGATTAAATAGATGCAGTCTTTTAAGTCAAATTAAGTTAATTTGACCATATAAGGTTTTTTAACTTATTTTAGGGTGTATGAACTTCAATAATGATTTGTTTACTTTTTTAGCATATAATTCCATATTATTATGTATATTACTTATTCAACAAGTCTTAGACCATCATAATGCTTGATTTGACACTTTTCTCATCTTTTTAAGCTTAAAGAAAAGCAAAAAGCTACTTTTTAGCACAACTTCCAAGGTGAACAGCCACTAAGGGGTATTTTTGTTATTTTAATGTTAATTTGTCTTTTGCTACTTAATTGCACTTAAATCTTTGATTTATTGAACCCAAAAGACATTTGAAATGATAAAGAAAACATATTTTAAACCTTTGAATAGAGCATTTCTGGGGATTTGAT
>JAUMHN010398374.1:0-11014 GCA_032360265.1 Heliamphora ciliata
AACAACGAATATTAAATATATGCAAATCAATAATTATTTCAAGATTAAGAGGATAAGCACTATTCATAATAACCTTAGAGGTGTGAATTAATTTATATAGTCAGTACAAAATTAATTACCCTAAATGTCCCATTCAATACACACAAAGTGTACTGGCATAGAGAGTCGGAACAATAGACGACGCTATTATCTATTCCCTGTAACCAAGACAAGCCTACTAAAACTCTGTACCACAGTCGTACCGATAGTATGTCCATTTCTATTTAAACTGTGAACATAAAACTTATATTTTACAAGAACCTAAAATATGATCTTATGTGTGTAAGCTGTACTCTACACACTAGATTAAATACTATACAGAATATCGAACATTCATGCATAACAAAGAAACGATATACATACATTGCTCATAAAGATTCTCATAAAATAAAAAATACTAAAAACATGATTTTCAATATACCAACCCTAATAGGGAGAACTACCTGAGCCGAGGGCGACAGTCGCGATGCGTGAGTTTCGCCGTCTGGACCCTCCTACCGTGGGGATCCCAACCCCACGGTAGCCACTGAATGGCTGGAGCTGGTTACGAGGATTTTAGATATTCTTCAGGTAGAGGAGGATGATCTGCGGGTTACATTTGCTCCCTTTTAGTTGAGGGGGAGTGCTCACATGTGGTGGAAGTTTGCCAAGACTACAGTTAGAGGCACTTGGGAGGCATTCACGAAGGTATTTATGGAGAAATACTTTTCGACGACTTTGAGGGATCGATACAGAGAGGATTTCCTTTTTCTTACTCAGGGGACAATGACAGTTGTCGAGTAAGAGGTCAAGTTTACTAGCTTATCCCTGTTTGCACAGGAGATTGTGACTACTGATGAGTTCCGTGCAAAACGGTTCGAACGGGGTTTGAGGTCAGCTATCCGAGATAGAGTGGCAGCATTCAGGATGCATGCCTTTACAGAGTTAGTGGAGACCGCCATGAAGGTGGAAGACACACTAAACGAGACACGCAGAGATAGAGAAGTAGGAGTCAGCAAAGTGGGGGACGCGCACAGGATCAGGGGCGCAGCGAGAACAAGCGCCGACAGACATCTGGTCTGAGTTCTTATCCAGTGGGGTCGTATCTGTCACAGTCTTCTGCATCCTCGCCTTTCGTAGCCTCAACGGGATGGTCAGATCAGAGGGAGCTTATTTGTCATAGATGCCAACGGCAAGGGCATCGTGCGGTAGAGTGTCGGAGTGCAGCGCCTGTTCAGGCTCAGTCACAGTCGCAGGAACTAGGGAGAGGGCCACCGATCTATTTTGAGTATAGGTAGTCTGGGCACATCAGGAGGAACTGTCCTCGAGGAGGGAGTATTCAGAGTACAGCAGGAGCACCAGCTATTCCATCTAGTCAGGGACGATAGACATACCAGTAGCCTAGAGCTCAAACATCCAGATTTATAGAAGGGGGCGCTTCAGTACAGTCGGGCCAAAAGTTTATAGTTCAGGGCCATAGTGGACCGGGCAGGGCATATGTTCTTGCAGGCCCTAGTTCATTCAGCGCATCGGTCGTACCCGATGTTGTTTTTACCACCTTTATGATCAGAGGTACTCTTCTAGTCTATAGATCATGGGCCAGTGTTCTTATCGACATGGGAGCATCGCATTCATTTATGTCTTCTGCTTTTGCATCTGTATTCGGGTTGAAGACAGACTTATTGGGTAGTGTCTTGAGTGTGGAGACCCTAGTCAGTGGGAGTGTGATGTTGAGTCGCGTGTGTAGATCCTGCATGTTGAAGGTCATCAGTCGTTGTTTAGAGTTCGACTTTATCATTCTAGACATGACCACGTTTAATGTCATCCTAGGGATGGATTGGCTGACCACTTATCGTGCCTTTATCGATTGCGATTGACGAAGGGTAACGATTTGTACACATGTGGGAGATTGTTTTTCCATTGTGGGTGACCGAGATGAGGGTTTGGTGTCTATGCTCGGTGTTGTGCGGAATCAGGGCAACCTGGGTTTCCTCTTCTCAGCTCTCAGATTAGATGAGGAGGCTAGGGTTCGAGGCAAGTTACCTCCAGTGGTTTGTGACTATCTTGATGTCTTTCCTGATAATCTGTTTGAGCTACCACCGAGCCGTGAGGTAGAGTTCTCTATTAAACTGAACCTGGGAGCTGCTCTCATATCAATGTCGTCTTATCGTTTTGCACCCGCTAAGTTGCGTGAGCTCAAGGTACGGCTCTAGAAGTTACTTAACAGGGGGTTTATTCACCTAGTACTTGACCGTGGGGAGCCCCTGCTCTTTTTGCCAAGAAGAAGGATGGATCTTTGCGATTGTGTATCGACTACCGGAAGCTGAATCAGGTAACAGTGAAGAATAAGTATCCTATGCCAAGGATCGACAATTTGTTTGATCAGTTGAAGGGGTCGAGCTGCTTCTCCAAGATTAACTTGAGATCAAGTTATCACCAGCTGAGGATTAGGAACGAGGACATAGCGAAGACCGCCTTTCGAACTCATTATGGTCACAACGAGTTTTTGGTTATGCCGTTCGGTCTGACAAACGCACCAGCTACGTTTATGGGTTTGATGAACCGCATCTTTCATCCTTACTTGGATAGTTTTGTGGTTGTGTTTGTAGATGATATACTGATTTATTCACCCACTAGGGAGGTGCATGAGGACCATCTGTGCATCGTTCTACAGACTCTGAGAGAGCACCGCTTGTATGCTAAGTTCAAAAAATGCGAGTTTTGGATGTCTGTGGTGAGATTTCTTGGGCACGTAGTGTCGACAGACGAAGTAACAGTGGATTCATCGAAGACAAATGCTGTGATGGGATGGGAGCGAGCGAAGAACATCTTTGAGATCTACAATTTTTTGGGATTAGCAGGATGTTATTGATGGTTTGTGAAGGATTTTGCGAGACTTGCTGCACTGATGACACGTCTGACGCGGAAGGGAGTTAGGTTTATTTGGAGTGAGTCTTGTGAGGCTACATTCCAGGAGTTGAAGACGAGGTTGACTAGCGTGCCAGTATTGATTATTCTAGAGCGAGGCTTGGGGTATACTATATACTATGTTGCCTCACATGATGGTCTTGGATGTGTTCTGATGCAGGGTGGTAAAGTTGTAGCCTATGGTTCCCGACAGTTGAAGACGCACGAAAAGAACTATTCGACACACAATCTGGAGTTAGCAGCCGTGGTCTTTTCCTTGAAGACATGGTGTCACTATCTGTACGGTGAGCACTTCGAGGTTTTCTCCGATCACAAGAGTTTGAAATACTTGTTTTCGCAGAAGGACCTGAACTTGCGCCAATCACAATGGATGGAGTTATTGGAGGATTATGATTTTGACTTGCAGTACCATTCAGGGAAGGCCAATGTTGTGGCTGACACTCTCAGTAGGAGATCTCATGGTTCATTAGCTTCTGTAGCCGTACGTGAGTGGGAGATGCTTGGAGGGATTGGAGAGTTTGATCTGTGTCTCAGGAAGACAGCGACGGGTACCACCTTTTATTCAGTAGTTTCACGAACTACTTTGATTGCTCGAGTACTTGAGGTCCAGCAGATGAACTAGGAAACTCAGATGATACGAGATCGTCTTGCTAACGGAGAGGACCCAGCGAGATGGGTTGTGGGTTCAGATCAGAGTCTGAGGTTGGTTGGGCGGTTGTTTGTACCAGAGTTATGCCGCGCAGATTTGCTACGTGAGTGTCATCATTCTCGCCTTGTAGTGCATCCTAGAGGCACGAAGATGTACCATGACCTACGCCGTCAGTTCTGTTGGATAGGAATGAAGAAGGACGTGCGTCAGTTTATTTCTCGGTGCCTTACCTGTCAGAAGGTAAAGGCAGAGCACCAGAGACCGGCAGGCTTGCTACAATCGTTGCCTATATCTGAGTGGAAGTGGGAGAACATCACGATGGACTTTGTGTCAGGACTTCCTCGATCACCTAAGGGACACGACGCCGTATGGGTTGTGGTTGATAGGTTGATGAAGTCTGCACACTTTCTCCCCATTCGTGTGAAGGATTCGGTGGACAGACTCAGTCGATTGTATATCAGGGAGATA
Source organism: Heliamphora ciliata (assembly GCA_032360265.1). Taxonomy (NCBI): domain Eukaryota; kingdom Viridiplantae; phylum Streptophyta; class Magnoliopsida; order Ericales; family Sarraceniaceae; genus Heliamphora; species Heliamphora ciliata. Next base: position 4,064 of record JAUMHN010398374.1, read on the forward strand.
GTTCGATTGCATGGAGTACCAGTGTCTATTGTGTCAGACTGAGACCTGCGATTTACATCACGCTTTTGGCAGAGTTTTCAGGAGGCTTTAGGGACGAACTTGATGTTCAGTACTGCTTTTCACCCCCAGACGGATGGTCAGTCTGAGAGGACCATACAGATTTTAGAGGATATGTTGAGGGCTTGTATCCTTGATTTCAGATGTTCTTGGGAGGATCATCTACCGTTAGCAGAGTTTGCATACAACAACAGCTATCAGTCCAGTATTGGAATGGCAACATATGAAGCTTTGTATGGTATACCGTGTAGATCACCAGTGTGTTGGACAGACGTGGGAGAGACCACAGCCTTAGGACCAGACATGGTACGGGAGACAATAGAGAAGATTGCTGTGATTCGTCAACGCCTTGTGACAGCTCAGAGCCACCAGAAGAGTTATGCAGATCATAGGAGGCAACCTTTAGAGTTTACAGTGGGGGTTCACGTGTTTTTGAAGGTCTCGCCGCGTAGAGGCTTGATGAGGTTTGGTCGCAGCGGGAAGCTATCACCGCACTTTATTAGACCTTTTGAGATCCTGGAACAGATTGGCGTGGTAGCATACCGTCTGGCCTTGCCACCGCAGTTGGCATTTATGCATAATGTGTTCCACATTTTGATGCTTCGGAGTATGAGCTTGACCCTTCACATGTGTTAGATTGGGCCAAGCTGCAGGTTGATGAGGATGTTACTTACGAGGAGCGTCCCGTGACGATTCTAGATACGAGGGATCAGGTGTTACGGGGAAGAATGATTGCTTACGTCAAGGTTTTATGGCTTAATCACGGGGTTGAGGAAGTGACGTGGGATCTTGAGTCTGGGGTTTGTGCGAGATACCCAGAGTTGTTTACCTCGTGACCATGTAGTGAATTTCGGGGGCAAAATTCCTTAAGGGGGGAGAGTTGTGAGACCCTATCCCATTTCATTTTGTGATACATATATATATGAGACGTATTTATATACGTTTTAATGCATGATTGGGTTTAAATAAGTATGCGGGGTTGATTCCCGGGGTTGTGGGGAGTTACGGTGTGAATTTTAAAAATTCAAAAAAAAGATATTTTGGAGGCCTATAAATATCTGGAGTTAGATATTTTCAAAACTTAACAACTAAGTTTTCTCATTTTTCTCTCTACCTTCTCTCTAACTTCTCGGGGGCCTGGGGCTTGGTGTTTGGCGGTCTAATAGCCGATTCTTGTTATTGGCATCGTGGTCTACGCATTCATCCAGTCAAAATTTTATTTCAGCAAAGCTCGATTTTGCACGTGGATTAAGGCGTCGAGTTTTTAACGCACCGAGGTAGGATCCTAGACTGTATAGTTGTTAAAGGGTGATATATGTAATTATATGCTGTTTTACCGTGTAAAAACACATGAAAAAGGTGTTTACGTTTGAGAAAATGGGTTTTTTCTTTAAAACTATTTTTCGTCGTTTCGATTGGTTGAAATCGGATTTTGAGAATCCCTGTCGAGGCTTTGAGGTTGTTTTGAGTTTAGATATACTCGTGGGTATCAAAATCAGTGTTTGGAGGTTTGATTTAGAGTTTATATTAGTTTTTCAAAAAAAACCTGCTACTGTTTTTTGATTTCTCAAGACTGGTTTGGAACCGATCGATCGGTCCCTTGACTAATCGATCGGTCTAGGCAGTTTTGAGATTTTTTATGTTGTTAGTTCTGGCTTTCATCATGGGATGTTTATTCGATGGAATTTTAAGGTTTTATGTTTTTTGAAAGGACATCCATGGTTTTCAAAAGGATGGTTTGAAAACGTGGTTTTGAGAAAACTTTGGAAAATGTGTTTTGGAGGTTTGGAGCTAACCTTTGGGGTTGAGTCTTAGCTTTTAAATCATTTTGATGAAGTGTGGTTGATCTCCATGTCTATGGATTGGATCTCTCTTTTATACATGTGTTGTATAATTGTTTTAGGGGTTTTGAAATGATTTTCCATAGATGTACCGTAATAGTGTGTGAGACCCCGACCCGTTTTGTTTTAAAATGATTAAGTGCTGATGGGAGTAGGAGTTAAAACATGACCTTGGTGATGTTGTGGGTGAGTGTTTGAGCTTGGGTACACGTGAAAGATATGTTCGGGGAAGAATATGAGGTTCTAAGTGATGTCCGGATAAAAATATGTGAAAAGCATGTGAAGAAAAGTGGCATACCTTTACTATTTTGGTCATACCTTTTTGTACAAAATTAATTTTGGTATGAGATTTGAACCATTGGAAAGTAGACTTCCGGGGCTTTAGTTTGAGCATAAGAATGACCCTATTTAGAGTTCGAACGAGGGAGATATGCTCGTTTGAAGTTGAGATAGCAGTGCAGTCGCGGAGACCGCTCGAGCTGTCTTTTGAAGGATCGAGCCGTCTGTATTGGACATAAGCTATAAGTTGCGTGTTTTAGGTTGGATTTCTCATTTTCCACCTTCCTCCTCTCTCTCTAAAGCTAAAGGGTGATCTAGGGTTTTGTTTTTGGAGCTCCTTGGAGCTCTCCATGTCCATTGGAGGTTGAGATCTTGCCGTTTTCTTGAGCGAGCTACCTTTGGAGAGCATGTGTGTTTGTTGGAAGCTCCTCCGTAGTCACGCATTTGGGGCTTTGGTGAATTGGAGCTTGTTTGAGGTTTGATTCTTGATGATGGGCCATCTATGAGGTAGGATCCTAGACTCTACTACTATTAAAGGGTGCTATATGCAATTATACGCTTTTCACCGATTAAAATTGCTTGAAAATGCTTTACATGCGATATTTTCATGTTTAAAACTTGTTGTTGGATAAAAAGCATGTTTTGCGTTTTTTTCGTGGTTTTTACATGATATGGAATTGTAGATATCTAGTTTTCAAAAGATGGTTTTGAAAACGGTGATTTTATAAAAATCTCAACATTTTGTGTTTTGGAAGTTTGGAGGAAACCCTTGGGGTTGAAACTCAGGTTTGGAAACATTTTGCTAAAAACAGAAAAAAAACACTTTGAAAATGTTTTTGGTTTGATCTCAATGTTGATGGATGGATCTTTTGGTTTGATCTCCATGTTGATGGATGGATCTTTATACATGTTTAATGTATATTTGTGAAAATAATTTCGTAGTCGAGTTACGGGTTGGTTTTGAAATGATTCTCTAGATGTACAGGAATAGCGGGTATTTGGCACGAGTTGCCATCGGTAGAAGTCCAAAGACGTGCGCAGAGTAGGTGCTTTGTACCTTCGGGTTAGTCCCCGTAAATTAAGTGGTTGGGTGCTTTATACTCTCAGATTTCGGGCCCGTAAATTAAGCAGTTACATTGTGGTGCTCCATATAAAACTTGCTATTATCCAACCGGTCCTATGATGTATAGAGATTGGGTAAGGGCCAAAAGTCTATAGTTGTTACCTCTGTCCCTTGGTGACAGAGTTGGTACATAAGAATCATTTTGCTGTATTATTTTCCTCGGTGTGTAATTCGAGTGGAAAATATCATTTTATCTCTTTCTCCTCAGTTGTGTGGCCCGAGTGGAGCATACTGTTTTACTAGTTTATTTTCCTCGAATGTGAGTTCTGAGTGGGAAAATTATTTTCATGTTCCTCAGTTGGGTGATCTGAATGGAAAATATATTTTGTTCTCGGTTGTGTGATCCGAGTGGGAAAATAACGTTTTGGTTACTGCTTTTCTTTAACTGCAAAAACGTTATTTGCATTGTTGACATGCATGGTTTTGGTTTCAAGGATGGAAACGTGGGGTTTTATGAAGTAAAACCTTTTTGAGGCTCGTTTGAGTCTGATGGAAAATTTATGGTTTTTGGGATGAAAAACCTTTTTGGCTCCTGTGGTTGAGCCTGCATGCTTATGATTGCATAACCTGCTTTACAGCTTTATTGTCTATTCCTATTGGGCTTTGGCTCATGGTGTAGAATTTTGTTGTAAAATCTTTTTCAGGTAAGCGTGGTCCTGTAGGTTGACCCGATAGTGCCCGAAGGAGGCTAATGATAAGTCCCTGTTGTCTTGTTTAGTTAGGTAGTTTATACCTTTCTGTATATATTTCATGTTGGTTATAACATGATGTAAAACATATGTAATGATTATGGATGTATGCATGTTTTAATGCTTTCGAGAGAACCTTGGGTTGGTTATTGTTTTTCGAAGTCTGTTAGTACGTTTTACGTTGTTGGGTTCAACGGTTTTCAAATGATTTATGCTTCATTTAAACTCCTGTGCTTCGAGGAAGATTTTCGGAACGGCCTGAGCTTCTTTCAGAATGAAAAGATTTTTCTTATTTAAAACTTATACTTTGTTTAAAAAGGCTTGGCTTATAGGTTATAACTGTAGTCTGTTGGCTACTCTTTTAAATTAGATAAACCCTCGGTAGTACATTTTTACAAAGGTTTTCTCCTTGTTTGGCTTTTTGGTTTTAAATCCCTTTTGTTTGGGCAATTTTGATGGTTATTCAGTGGCTTTTCACGTGACACGGAGTTTGGGGCGTGATAACTTGATATCAGAGCTCTAGGTTCGAATACTTATGAGCTATGGGAAGAGGGTGTGTCACCTTGTGAGGAAAGATTTGTGTGTGCTTGGTTGCCTGTGTTTGGAACATGAGCATGTTAGTTGTTGAGCATGTTGTTGCCGTGTCTATGTGAGCATGAAGGGTCGACCTTAGGATTGATTAGTCTTGCCTTCGGGCATTTGGATTAACAAACTTGGGAGCCAAGTTAGAAACGCGTTTTGCGGACGTGATTTCTGGAAAGGAATCTAAGTGGGTTGTCCAAAGTAATGCGTCATTCTTGTCGATTCTCCTCAATATCGGTGTTGTGTCTGCATAATTGTTATGATTATGTGTTAACATGATTATGTGGTATGTGGTAGAAATAATATGATAGATCGACCTTAAGTTGTCGTGTTTCTTATTTTTTTTATATATAACCTGTACACCCTTTGAGACGACAAGACCGTGGTTTGGGTCTTGAATGTGCGACTCAGTTGCTATCAGTTGCAGAGATAAGGTTATGGGTTGAGCGTCAACTGCTTGGTATGTTGTGGAACTCATCAGTGAATCGGGTTTAGCCATGTGAGGTTGGCCTCGGTTGGTAAACTATCACGTGTTGGTATGAGTAGAGTTTTGTTCCGATGTAATCGAAGTATGGTTGATGGCTTTAGCATTAGGTAGCTGATTCCTCTTGGGAGTATGCAATTGGAGGTTTGAGTTGTGTTATGAATGGCCTTGTGAGTAGGGGCAATGGGGTGTCGGAGACCTAGGGAGTTAGTTGTTGTGGTTAGACCCGTGGATTGTGATAATCCCTTTTGGGTTTTTAGTACACGTGGTTTCGGTCGTGTGATGGATTAGATACGTTGTGAGCCATGCTATGTCATGAGCCATGTACTCAGGATGGGGTATAGACGGGAACATAGTGGATGGGAGCGTAAGAATCCTTGGCCGGGTGTATGTTGAGATAGCAGAACATGAGCGGTTATGGAGATATTCCTTTGTCAGGATGTTGGTGGTGATCAACGGGATGCTGACGGTAGTCAGAGAGCATCTGAGGATGTTATTGGGAGTCTGAGTAGTTCTGATGACCTTGGAAGTTGTGCACCTCCTTAGAGTTTGAGAAATGAGTTCCAAGTGAGTGAGCTCAAGGATATGGGGACAAGTATGAGTTGCAGATATGCTGGGAAGAGTATGGGTCGTGACGGTATTGGAATGTGTAAGGGTTCAGGTTACGATTCTAACATTTGATGAGTATCAGTTCTGTGGGATCCCTACGGACATGCAGGTTCGTGGTTTAGTCATTCTCTTCATGATCAGAAGATCATGTTTGGGAACCGTGCTGGGTGCCTGAGGTTCGACAGAACCGTAGAAGGGTTCGAGAGTGTGGTTGGTTAGTGCTGAGATGATGTATCCTGGGTGTGATATGTTGGGAGGTTGTTTGTGTTCGACCTTTGGTTCAGAGATGGGTGTGTTGTTTGCCCATGGATATCAAAATGGGTGTTTGGAGGCTTGATTTTTGGGTTTAAACAAGTTTTCATGTTGAAAACCTGCTGCTATTTTGAGAAACCGAGACTGGTTTGAGATAGATTGATAGACCGATCGAGCGGTCTATCGAGCAGTCTTTTCTATCTCTCGGTTCTTTTGTGCAGGCGAGAGACCAATCGAACAGTCTTTTGATCAATCGAGCGGTCAAGGCAGTTTTGAAAATTTTGATGTTTTTGGGACTGGTTTTCCTCTAGTGGGTTTTAGCCGATGGAATGTTGACGTGTGTCTCCGTGCACGGTTAGAGATGAGCATGTAATCCTATGGGATGTGTTATACAAGGTGTGTGGACTAATAGTATTTGTATGAGTATGAATGAGGTCTGAAAGCTGAGAGCTTGGTGTAGCGGATGGTCTGAGTACCGTGATCGTAGTTGACAGTAGCTGTGTGACTGTAGTTGATATGACAACGAGGTAAGATTTATAGGGTTCTTTGAGGACTAAGTGTTGATGAGTACTAGGAATACGCTGAGATTGGGTCATGGGTTTTTTCGACCCTTTTCTTTTCTCTGGACGGAGAGAGAGTTTCCTTGTAGACGATTGTCTGGTGCGAGTTGTTTCATCTCGGGTAGACAGATATGCTAGGTTCTTGATTGGTTCAGGTTTTGGTTGAGTTCTAAGACTGTGAAATCTCAGTGGATTTATACCCGCGTTGTGACCCTTGGAGTTGTGACTCAGGAACGTGTATTGCCAAGATTGGGTGATTACTGGAATAATTGTTCGTGGTTTCAACGGATGGTTGAACCATTTGGGTTGTGTTCTCTGTGAGGTTGAGTTGGTAGACAGGAAATGCTTGGGGAGTTAGTGTTGAGACGTAGAGTTCTTTGCAGTGATCGGTAGAGAATCCTTAACCGTTGTGTGCAGTTTGTTCTAGATTATATGGGTACGGTTGTATTATTGCTTTTGGTTGAGTGGGAATTTT
>JAUMHN010398385.1:0-14080 GCA_032360265.1 Heliamphora ciliata
TTAAGGATTTGCTTGGTTTGAGGCTTTAGTCAATTTATTGCCTTTCAGCTTAAGCTTCAAAAAGTATTTTTTTTAAATTTTTTTTTCATAGCTAGTTTGACTTATATTGTCTTTTTGTGTCTTTAGCATTTTTCTTACTTACTAAAATACTTTATACATTTTAAAAAATATCATAATATTTATCATACATATTTATTTTTTTATTAAAATCTTAAAAATTTATACGTCGAAACATACCAAACAAAATTTATATTTAAATTTAGGATAAATTACACTGACCTCCCATGAGATTTACCAAAACATCAACCACCTCTTCTGTGGTTTCGAAAATATCATTAACCTCCCATCAGGTTTAATTTTTGAATCAATTAAATTCAACCATTAAAATTTTTAACGAAAACCACATTCACCACCTCAAAACCACTTCACACCTCAAAATCATGCACCCCGAAAACTACCGCCCTAAACCCATACCGCTAACGCCCACACCGCTACCACCGCCGCCGTTCCTCTCTCTGTCTTTGCTCTCTGCCCCCTCTCTCTCTCTCTTCATTTGCCGTCTCTCTCTCTCTCTCTCTCTCTCTCTCTCTCTCTCTCTCTCTCTCCCCCCTCTCGCCATTGTTGGGGTCTCCTGCGGCCGAAGACGACGTTTGGAGTAACGAAATGGTGTCTCCCACCACCGATCATCCTTAGTTCATCACCCATCCTCAGTTCATCATCAAAAATTAATTAAAATTTTTTGAATTAAATTAATTTGAAATTTAATCATGGAAGAGGCTCAGATCTGTGACATCGCCGCATCTCAGCTCTCCGAACCCCACCGCCCCCGACGAGAACTCTGACACCAAAGCTGCCGCGAAGCATCCTCACCGCACCTCCATCACAAACCCTTACCACCACCGCGCACATAGCTCTGCCGCTCACCAAAACTCTTACCTTTGCCACTGCCTTCACTGTCTTGGGATGGTGGTACGCTGATGGTTGGAAAATTATTAGGTACTCCCGGAGTGTTGATCAACAAACATTGATGAAGAAGAGGAGAGAGAGAGAGAGAGAGCACATAGCAGAGACAGAGAGAAAGAGCAGAGAAAGAGGGACGGCAGTGGCGGCGGTGTGGATTTGGGGCAATGATTTTGGAGGTGATTTTGAGTTGGTGAGTGTGGTTTTCGTTAAAAATTTTAACGGTTGGGTTTAATTGATTTAAAAATTAAACTTGAGGAGATGTTAATGACATTTTCAAAATCACAAGAGATGTGATTGATATTTTGGTAAATCTTAGAAGAGGTTAGTGTAATTTACCTTTAAATTTAAAACATGCAAATGCATTTATGTATAGACCTCATTAGTCAAAATAATTGCAGCCATATTGAGGGAGTCCGGGGCAACGTTAAGAATTTGTCATCCCAAAGTACACCCCACGTGTGACGAACAATTTTGTCTTTTCACAATGAAAAAAAATTCTCTTATGTTTGGCTTAGTTTTTCTTTTTATTTAGGTATTCTGCTTAAAATTTTTTTAAAAAATCTATTTATTTGACATCTTATTGTAATTAATTATATTTTTTTTCCATCTTTTCGCATTTACTTTTTATAAAAAAATTAAAGCCAAAAAACTAAAAAATCTTTAAAAAAAAAAAAAAGCTAAGTCAAACACAAGTTAAGTGGGTTAAAAATATGGGTAGCTCACTTTATATGGTAACTCGAGAAATCGAACAATATGAGATTATGTTAGGATTTAATTATCAATTTCTAAACGCAAACAAAAACACAATTGTGTACATACCAAAAAAGACAATTGCACATGAGAATTTTCGTGGTTAATTCGGTACAATCTGCTTATGTTCACATATAATAAGAGAGTAGGCCACTATATAATCGTAAATTGTATAATTATGGAACTAAAAATGTCCCAAAATTCGACTCCCACAACCTGAGTCTTGAATAAACTCTGTTTCCCCGCTTAAGGGTTACCCTTGTATCTCTGGTATTTTTTTAGCCTTTTCTTACATATCTCTCCTTTTGATTAAGCTCTCCACAAATCTAATAAAATTGCAAGATTCTTATTTATATGCAAACTCTAAAAATCTTAATTTTATATAATTACAAAACTAGATCTAATTATAGATTTACAAAATACAATACACACCCAACTGATTTATATCCTTTTTTATATATATAAAGTAAATTAAAAAACAATGTGGTGTTTACTATTGTTAAAACTAGTAATTTATAGATTCTAGCTTACAACAGAAATTGCGAGTATTTGGTAAAAATTATAACTTGTAGCTAAAATAAAAGTAAAAGTAGTTATAATTTATAATAAAAATTATTAGTATTTTATAAAAATTATAATTCATAACTAAAATAAATAACAAAAAAATTAAAAATTATTAACTGTAACGTTACCAACACCGCCTAAATTTAAGTTGGAGAGCGTCCGAGAAAAGGAGGACGTACGTCATGAATGTTTAATTTGAGAACAACTGTTCAACCTGAGTTGTTGAATTATGTTTTTTTTCATCTTTGTTTTCCGAATTTGTATTAGAGTTGGCTTCACAACCAATAGTGTTTTGACTTTATAATATATATATATATATATATAGCTGATGAATATTGTTATATACTAAGACATTAGACATAAATTTAAATACATTTAAGTGCATAAAATTCACTCTATATAAAAAAAATACGTTCAAATCTGTGCCCAAATTTATTTACTTAGCATTTCTCATTAATTAAATGCAATAACAGCAAAATAAATCAAAACATGCTTACATTATTCACCGCAAAAGCTCGTACCACTGCAATATCACATTTTTGAAGTACCACTTGCCTTCATAATCAAGAAGGAATTCCAAACATTATTAATGGCCCGGTCTAGAACAATTCCTTATTTGTTTATTTTATATAAGTTATTTTTATTTTAGTAATTTTTTTTTATTGTTTAGTCATAAAATTATATTTTTGACTTCTCTCATCGAGACGAGTAAAAAAAATAAATTTTTTAATCAAAATATAAAAAAAGAAGACAAAAAATAAGTTAAAATAAATTAATAAACCAAATTTATGTTGCTTATTTTGTCTTTAGTAAATATTTTAACTTTTGATTAAGTTTTTTAGTTTTTTCAGTTCATTAAGACGATTCGAAAAAATAAAAAATTTAATAAGAAAATAAAAAAATTTCATAAAAAACAAAAATAAGCGAAAGTTATTGTGAATTCAATTCAAGACTCCATTTTTGTTTTTGAGCAGCAGGTTGAAGTATTGATTTGTGGTGCTGTAACCTCCGTCCACCACCAAATTAACTCCGCTCACGTACTTCGACTCGTCGCTGCCGAAATACACGGCGGCCTCCGCCACGTCCTCCGCCGTCGGTACCACCCCTTTCAAGATCGCCGCCGCGCACAGCAGCCCTTCCAGCGCGCTCCTCTCCATCCCCAGCACGTTGCTCAGAAACGGAGTCGGAAGCGCGCCGGGAGAGATGCAATTAACTCTTATCCCGTGCTGCCCTAGCTCCACGCACAAGTTCTTCGCCAGGCCCACCACCGCATGCTTCGACGCCGTGTAGGCGTGCGGTGTGTCGCCGGAGATCACGGCGGCGAGGCTCGAGGTGAAGAGAATGACGCCCTTCTTCGCCGGAATCATAACCCTAGCGGCATGCTTGGCGCCTAAGAAAGCGCCGTAGACGTTCACGTCGAACACCCTTTTCATGTCGTCGTAATCGCAGCCCGCAATGGTGAAGTCCAAGTTGCCGGAGACGCCGGCATTGTTGTACATGATGTCAAGCTTGCCGAACTTGGCCACAGCGGTGTCGACTGCGTGCTCGACGTCGGCATCGACGGTGACGTCGCAGTGGACGTAGGCGATGTTTTTGTCGGCGGCTCCGAGGTGTTTACATACGAACAGGCCGAGGTCGTCCTGCACGTCAGCAATGACGACCTTGGCGCCATGCCGTAGGAAGAGCCTCGCCGTGGCCTCGCCGATGCCACTTGCGCCGCCGGTGATGATGGCTACTTTGCCTTCTAACCTGCAGAAAAATGAATTCAGTAATAGTACGTATACAAACTTTCCATAACATATTGATCACAAAAATTTAATTTTAATTATTTATTTGTATGGAAATTCACAACACTCGTGAGTTTTAATTCAAATGTATTGCCAAGATCAAATGTCGGTGTCGAAAATGTATTTGGAAAAAATTAGGTGTTTGGTTTGTTTTGATAGATGAAGGAAAGATAAGAAGAGGGATGGACCATATGAAAGGGACAATAATGACAATGTGAATATGAATACCTTTTGGGAATCGGAATTTGGGAGGAACAACCTTCCATTCTTGGCTGAAACTTAACTAATAATTTGGTGTCTCAAGTCTCATTCAATGAAAGTCTGATGTTGCATGTGTTCAAATTTATAGGCAGCAAGGCAATAGGGTAATGTGAAAAGTAACTTTTAATTATTATTATTTATTATTGGAATGTGAAAAGTAACTTGGAGGAGTAATTATTTGGTAGTTTTGGAGTATTATTTTGTATTGTTTATGTGATACTTCTATTTAATCAAGTAGCGAAAAATATTGTGCATAAAATAATGTGGGTTTTTTTCTTGGGTAATGTGGCGCCGAAATTTTGGGAGTTGTTTGAAATTTTAAAAATAAGTGAATTCAAAAGATGTTTAGAAAATATTTTAATATATTGAAAGCTAAATTTTGAAAAATTCTTTTATGTTAAAAATAGAGTCACCACTTGGTTTTTGAAAAAAATCAAGAAAAACAAAAATGATTACTGATCTTTAAAACGTTAACCAGAGAAAAGAAATTTAAGGGCTAAACTACGAATTGAAAAAAATATTAGGCACCCTGCTTGCGCAACTATAAGGTTGACCTCTACTAATCATCATTGATTTTTAATAAGATTTTTCAAATACATGTAAATATAAAAAATGAAGATAAAGGGATAATATCAAAATTCAAATACAGAAAATACATAGCATATGTATATATAGAGCACCGAATCAAGACAAATAAGAAAAGAAAAATCTTAGATTCTTAGCATGCAATTTTTAACAAAATGATACATGAAGCAAAACCGCATAGTATGATTCAAATAAAAGAACTAAAATATACTAAAAGTCATTAAAAACAAATAAATTACTAACAAGATAATCTAAACTATACTAAATATAATTTTAAAATAAGGTGAGTAAACACTTTAAAACTAACATATGAAACGTGCATATTATTGATTGAAACTAACATAATTAATTACTACTATAGAGAAATGTAAAGTTAAAAATATAAAGAGTATAAAAACTACTATATTAAAAAATTCAAAATGAAGAAAGCATTTAAACTAACAACAAGAATTATATATTTTTATTTTTTTATTTTATCCATGCTAAAGATTTAATAAAGAGAAAAGAAAATAAAAGAAAATCTATAAAAGAAAATTTAACCAAATATAAAGGTTTTAAAAGAAAATGCTATTAAACCAATTAAAAAAAGGATCAAACTATTTATCATGGATTTTGTGTGTTTTATATAAAAGCTAAACAAATAAAAGAAAAATAGAAATAAAAATTATAAAAGGAAAGACAATACTAATATTAGTGGGTGTTGAATAAAAGAAAAATGAATACTATAAAAGAGAAAGTTAAATTAACATTAAAAGATTTAATGTATAAAAAAAAGAAAAATAAAAAAAATAATATTAAAGAATTTAAACTAACTCCAATGTATTTAAAACAACAACTAAGCAATTACTTAATTAACAAATATAGATGTAGTATTGACAACTACATACACATAAATGTAAGTGCATTAATTGTGACAATAATAACATTAAAAATTGTAATTACCAAATATGTTAGCACTATATTAACCATTTAATGAAAAGTGACAATGTGCTACATGTGAAGTTGGAATAGCATAACAACTAAGAAATTAATGAAAATAACCCAAATTACTTGAAACAAATTAAATGGTAAATAAGATTAACCATATAAATGAAAGAAACATGCAAATTGAAATTGAACTTAACCCGATCACTCCAAAAGTGAGGAAATAGAGATAGAAAGACTGGGGATCCAAACAGAATACCTAGATCACTAATGAATCCTCGAGTCGGGGAATGGTGTTAGCAGTTCAATCCTCGAGTGATGATTCAATCCAAGTTAGATTTTCAGAGTTTCGGTATCGGTAGTCAGGCTCTCAGTACTTCGGCAGGGTTTCAACGTCGGAGCTCGTACTCTCTCGATACTTTGGTAGAGTCTCTCTTTCTAAAATTCTCCTTTTCTATCCCCAAAAAACGTAAAAGGGAGATACGGTATTTATAAATTTTTTGAACCAATGAAATGCTGACACGTTTTGGGACACGTCACGCTATTTGGAGTTGGCGGTCGCTGGGTATGGACATGGAATTCGCCACAAAAAGTGTAGTTTTCAAGAAGTTCTAATGGCGGTCGCCACAATCGAGTTGGCGATCCCATGGTCCAATTATAGTGGTCACTGCCTCTGACTAGAGTTTTTAAAAGGTTCTAATGGCGATCATCACAATGAACATGGCAATCTCAAGGTTCCAACATGGCGGTTCAATGTTTTGGAGTTGGCGGCTCAAAGTTGGTTCACTAATTTAAAAGTTTTGATCATTGGGTTCAAATACGGAGATTGGATCATTTTTTCAAGGATCATACTGAAGCACCGTTCTACTTGTTTTCATCATTGGATTCACCCGGATCAACATAAGATTAGGCGGGATCAAATTAGGGTGTCTATAGTTGTCCCTCTTTGATATAACTTGTGTAGCAATGCGTGATGCAAGTTATATCAAAGATCTATAGACAATATCTATTTGATTGAGCCATCAATCTTAGGTCATAAACACACAAGTATGCATATGATGTTGATCGTACTCGAATTTTCATCGAGCTGCCTAAATACCCATTTGCTAGGGATCAGACCGAAACGTAGTTTTTGGGACAAATGCATAGATGCAGGATACTAAACATGATGCAGATGCTAATATGATGCAAACACTGGTATAGTCAAACAAATCCTAAAGATTGAGTCAAGATCTAAAGGGAGCACAAACAAACAACAAGTCAAAGATCGAGTGAAGATCTAAGAACTTGGTTGGAGATAAAATAATTAAAAGGATCGAGTCAAGATCCTAACAATTATCTTAACCCGGGAAAGCACACAAACACGAATTAATGGGTCGAGTTAAGACCGAAAAATTCAAAACGATAACGGGATAACGATAATTAAACAGTCGAGTCAAGACTTTAAAATCATCCTCATCGGAAAGGATCATGAATTGATAGGTCGAGTCAATACCTAAGAACCCGGGATGAAACACGAGATAAAAATAATTAAAAGTTGAGTTAAGGCTTAAAACTATTTTCATCGGAAAAGACAATCACGAATTAATAGATCGAGTCAAGACCTAAAATCTCGGGACGAGGCACGAGATAAAAATACTTAAAAGCCGAGTCAAGGCTTAAAACAATTTTCATCGGGAAAGAAATCATAAATTAATAGATCAAGTCAAGACCTAAAAACGCGGGACGAGCACGGGATAAAAATAATTAAAATCAGAGTCAAGGCTTAAAATTATTTTTAAACTTTCCAAAATAGGCAAACAAACACATCATGGGGGTGTTAAAAACACATAAAAAGCAATCATGATATAGGTTCTTGGAGAGCAGGGCTTGAAACACAGGATGCCTAACTCAGTAAGGCTTGGAAAACTTAAGACGCCTTCTGAACTTAGGGTGCCTGAGGAGCAGGGCTTGAAAAACCCGAATGATCGTCAGACACACACGAACCTAGGGTTGAAAAGATTTTTCTAGCGCACCAAGACTTGGGGTGCCTAATTTTTTAAGGCTTGAGAAATTGAAAGGTCGTCACACAACACGAAACTAGGGTTAAAAAATTTTCCTAGCTCACCAAGGCTTAAGGTGCCTAATCTTTTAGAGCTTGAAAACCTATGACGCCTTTTGGACTTAGGGTTTGGAAAAAACCCTAAGACACATTCTGGACTTAAGACCTAGACGCCTTATGGACTAGGGTTTGGAGAGAACCTAAGATACCTTCTGGACTTAGAACCTAGACGCTTTATGGACTAGAGTTTGGAGAAAAACCTAAGACACCTTCTGAACTTAGGACCTAGACGCCTTATGGACTAGGGTTTGAAGAGAACCTAAGACACCTTCTGGACTTAGGACCTAGACGCCTTATGGACTAGGGTTTGAAGAGAACCTAAGACACCTTCTGGACTTAGGACCTAGACGCCTTACGGATTAGGATTTGGAAAAAATCTAAGACACCTTCTGGACTTAAAACCTAGATGCCTTATGGACTAGGGTTATGAGAAAAACCTAAGACACCTTCTGCAGTTAGGCCCTAGACGCCTTATGGAATAGGATTTAGAGAAATACCTAAAACACTTTCTGAACTTAAGACCTAGATGCCTTATGGACTAGGATTTTGAGAAAATCTAAATCACATTCTAGACTTAGAACCTAGACGCCTTATGGACTAGAGTTTGGAGAAAATCTCATATCCTTCAGGACTTAGGACCTAAGCGCCTTATGGATTAGGGTTTGAAGAAAACTTAAGAATCGTCACTTACACACGAACCTAGGGTTGGGTTTTCCTGGCACACCATGGCTTGGGGTGCCTAGCTAACTATGGCTTAAGAAAACCTAAGGATCGTCACACATACACGAACATAGGGTTGAAAGATTTGCTTGGCGCACTAGGACTTAGAAAACCTAAGGGTCGTCTCATGAACCTAGGACCTAGACAACGCTTCGCATATGATCAAAATTTTGACGAAGTTTGCCTGGTACACCAGGGCTTAGAAAACCTAAGGATCGTCTCACGAACCTAAGACCTAGACAACGCTTCACATATGACTAGGATTTAGAAGAGGGTGCCTAGTACACTAGGGCTTGGTTCCATGAGCCATTGCTGAGGGTTGCTACACAGCTTTTAGGATCCACGGACGCATATTTTTTTCTTTGGCTTCGAAGAGTTCTGCCTTACTATAGAGGAGTTCACTGACATTCTTGATCTCGTTACACGGATATTGGTGGCAATACCTTCCATGTTCGTCTATGCGAAGAAGTAGATCATGCGTCTTTGTGGTCTGACTAGCCAGGAGGTTTACTTCTTCATCCATAGGGATTCACTAAACACAGACTTTGCCCTACCGATTCCCCTGGTGACTTTAGCTTCCAATTGTAGCGCCATTATGTTCTGTGCATCTCTCTGCTTGCCCGGTGCCTTCTGATTTCCTGTAACAGCTGGGTTAACATTATTCAGGTGGACATTGCTGAGAAAATAAGGGCAGGGAAGGACTTCGTGCCCCTAGTTTTGACTGAGACCCTGACTGGTCAAGATGCTATCCACCGGAGTGTAACCACGTCTTTTTTTGATAGTTCTCAGCTTCTCAAATCTCTCCATTTTTCATTCTTCTCTCCTTTTGTTGATTTTTCTTAATTTTTACCGCTCTTATCTCATTTTGCTGATTTCTCTCGATTCTTACCTCTTTTCTCTCTTTTTAGATTTGACTAATAGAGAAAGTAAATCTTCTCTAAAAAATGGCTTCGAATGGGTACAACGCTGCTGTCTTTGTCTATCATCCTTTTTAACCGATATGCACTACTGAGGCAGCTTAGAGACGATATATTTCTTTGCTGACTATGAGAGACATCACTTGACAGTGCTCCTGGTGGCGGATCCCTTTTATGACTTTAACCACTATAGACCATTCAAATGTCTTGCTGATTGGTCTGCAGCTGTCCACCTTCCGCTATCCACACCGGATCATGAAGCAGTTTGGTCGAGGTGAGATCATACTTCACGGCGTACGGGGGGTCGTATGTATTCATCTTCCCTTCTGGCCCTATTTCTGGCAGGATATCAGAAAGCTTGGCAAGGAGTACAAGGCGTAGCTGGTTCAGGAAAAAGAGGGTAGAAACAAAGAAGAGGGAGAAGAACAAGTAGCAAAGAGAAAGGAGATCTGAGAAATTTGTTTTGCTTATAGGATTTTATAACTTTCTTCTTTATTTAGAGTTTGAAACTTGCGTGCCCGCCCTTTATTCCCAAAATCTTGTGATTACAACTAAAATAATGAAAATCTCACGTTTATCTGAAAAAGATTCCCAATTATTTAAAGTTTTTCGATTCTTGCAATAGAGTAACTTTATTATCAAAACTTAAAAATAAATTTGCATTGATCATTACTCAGATTCAAAGATAGCTAAAACAAAGAAGGTGGTCAAACTTATTAAAAGAAGCTGCCTACGTATCCCAAAAAGTAGAATCGGGCCATAACGTAGTTCGGGCTCGATTCACTCTCGGGTATTAACAATCTCCTTTTATAATGTCCTAACTTTTGCCAAGGTTGCCCTTTCGGATTTTCGATCTTGCGGACTGCTCTAACTTTTGCCTGGACCGGCTTTTCGATTTTCAACCGAGAGAGCTTTTATCTTATTTTATTTTCGTCTCAAGGATAGTACTTTTTGAGGTGGTCCAAGTTGATTGGAGTGAAGAATGGGTTACCATCCAGATTCATGATGATTACAGCATCACTGGTCATAATGGTCTTGGTCAGATGCGGCCCGGCCCAATTTGGCTTGAACTCTCCCCTTAGATAAAAAACAGGAGCTCTAATTTCCTTAAGAACCAAGTCACCTTCTCTCAAATCCTAGGTTTTGACTTTTTTTTTGTTGAATGCACGAGCTATCCTCATGTGGTATCCTTGTATATGAAATAGGGTTTGTAGTCTTCTTTTATCGAATAAGAGAAGCTCTTCCATCTGATTCCTTTGTCATTCTTCTGCGGGTTGTGCCCGTCTTATACTTCTTGATTCTTTCAAAAAATTTCTACAACACTATGACATAGTCGTCTTGATCTTGGACTTAACGATCATGTCGTCCACGTACGTCTTGACTTTTATGTGTGTCATTTCATGCAATAAGGTAGTGGCAGCCATTTAATAGGTTGTCCCTTGCATCATGCGATAGCACTAGGTGCCCTAAAGTGTAGTGAATGCTGTCTTTTCTCTATTCTTGGGGTCCATCAAGATCTAATTATACCTGGAGAAACCATCCATGAACGACAAGAGGGCGTGCCCCGCTGTACTATCCACAAAGAAAAGTCATCCTTTAGCCTTGTTGAGATCTCGAAAGTCCACACAAACTCTAATGCGTTTATTCTTCTTCAAAATCTGCACAACGTCGGCCACCCACTTCGGATACTCAATTACCATAAGAAATTCAGCGTTGATCTGTTTGGTGACTTCTTTCTTGATTTTCAGAGCCCATTTTGGCCATATTCTTCTTAATTTTTTTTCTTGATCGGTTTGGTATTGGGATACAAAGGGATATGGTGGTGGACGATTTGGGGATTAATACCAGACATATCCTCGTATATGATCATGCAAAATTTTTTTTGAATTCTTTTAATAAAGTTATTAATTATTCACGTTCAATTGAAAATAAAGAAGAACCAATTTGAACAATTTGTGGGTTAATTTTATTACCCAGATTTATTGACAAAGTTTTTTTAATTATTGGTTGGGCATGCATTTCTTCTACTCTTTTTTATTAAAACTTGTAATTATTCAGAGACATCCCCTTCGAATTCAAAATCATCAGAAAACGTACAAAATAAAAGAAGCAAAGTAGAATAATCAGTACCTTCATTTATTTTAATGACATCAAAGAGAGCGGAGATTACAAAATCAAAAGCAAAAGAAGAGAGTGCATAGACAGATATGTCCTCGGAGTTGACATCCAATTGATAAGAATAAGACTCAGACTTTGACTCGAGACTTGAATCATGCAAGAACTTAAAAATCAGCCGTGACATTCGGTGCAGATGGAGGTGGGATGTCCTTATTGTTAAAGAGAACCTGAATGTCATGGCGGAGTTTTAGATAGTTGTCGATTGGGTGTCCGTAACTCTGATGGCATGAGCAATATTTGGTGGGATCGTAGCGTAGTGGTAAAGGGTTAAGAGGCAGCATTGGATCAAAAAGTTTTATCAGCCCTTTCTCAAAAAGTCAATTCAGAGCCGTGGTCAGAGAGATATTAAAGGGAGTTAAAACTCTCCTTGACATTTTCGGCTGCGATGGCTGGTTGTTTTTGAGAGGAGGTGATGAAGGTGAAGAATTCGATTGATTCGATTGAGGGTTTAGCAAATTCACCTCGTTAGAGTGAGATGCGGGGTTAGTGGAAGAGGTGGGATGGTTTTGGTTGTTGGGCCAGTAAGGTCTTCTCGACTTTTGGTTTAGCTTAGCCTCATCGATATCACCAGATTGAATTGCATCTTCTATCTAAACCCCAGCATCAAACAACTGCTCGAATGTGAAGAGCGACTACGTGATCAAATAACGCTGCAGAGGAGACTGTAGGTTTTTTACCACAATTCTGACTTGTTCTTTTTCAGTTGGTCGGCTGGTCATCGTAGCCGCATTTTCCCTCTACTTGGTTAGAAAGTCCACAAACAACGCTCTACTTTCTTGATGAGTGGCCTTTAGCACCCGAGTGGTTAAATCTAACTGGACCTTGTAACTGTATTGACTGACGAAGGCGATGGCAATGTCTTCCCACATGCTGGTCTTAGCAACATCAAGAGAAAAGAACCACCTTTGAGCTGCCCCTAAAAGAGATTAGTGAAATAGCTGAGCCTTTAACTGATCATCGATCCCCATGAGAGAGAGGGTACCGACGTACATTCTCAAATGGATTCGAGGATCACCAGTTCTATCGAACTTCTCCATTTTTGGCATCTTGAACTTCACCAACATCTTAGCATCAGGAACAGGCATAACCCCCCACATCTAGCATATACTCTTCGACCCCTTTTTCCTTTCTCAAAACTTTTTCATGTGGTCAATCTTTTCTGCCAGCGCGGACTCCCTAGATTAAGCGGTGTTTTCTTTTTCTACCAGGACCAGGCAGGGAACCCGAGGTGGCACAGCAACATATGGTGCGTCTTGTCCCTAGTTATCATCCCAGAAATCTTCACCATTTTCATTTGTATCCTCTAACTGTCCATTTACACCTGGAAAACGGGCCTGAATAGCCCAAATCTGTGCTTGGCACTGGTTCTGAGCTTGGGTTTGCTGCTTCACGGCCCTATGTATATCAGTAATCGCCCTCATCAGGGCTATTAGATTCACCTCATTATCTGCCATCTCAGCTAATTATTCAGATATCCTGTAGAGTCTGCATGTTACTGATTAGTCCAGACACGTGCTGTCTATGATTTGTCCGGTTCAATGGTCTAATCCCAAAGCAAAAACCTAGATCCCAAAAGCAGAATCACCAATATTAGACACTTTTCAAAAAAAAAATTCTAACGATAGGTAGAAAACATCTCAAATACCCAAAACAGCA
This sequence comes from Heliamphora ciliata, assembly GCA_032360265.1. Taxonomy (NCBI): domain Eukaryota; kingdom Viridiplantae; phylum Streptophyta; class Magnoliopsida; order Ericales; family Sarraceniaceae; genus Heliamphora; species Heliamphora ciliata. The sequence continues at coordinate 13,407 of JAUMHN010398385.1, forward strand.
AACCATAAGCAGATAATCACTGAAACTGAAGCAATACCCTTGTCGGGCTTATGCAGGTAGCATAACAACTGGACACTCGAAAACCAGGATGAAGGCTAAGAAGGGGATCAACAAAATTCTAACGAAAAGGTTTGTCTGAAGAATTTACAAGAAGAAATGGGCAGCACTCCGGCAAGAAAAACAATTCTAAGCGAAAGAGACCGGTTAAGATTCTAAGGATAAACGGGTAGTACTCTGATGAGAAAACAAAACTAGTTCATATGGGTCTATAAGATGAGATCTTAGATAAGGGTTCAAAGAAAGCGAGCTTAAACAAAAATGAGGGTATAAAACCAACAGCCCAAGAAGAATCCAGGAGAGGGAGAAAAGCTATCCTAAAGACTTTGAATCAAAACACAGGCATGACCCTGAGAAGAAGACTAACGACATGAAAGCCAGACAAGGCAAAGAACAAAATCCGAGTAAGAACCCGAAGGAAAAACTAATCTAAACAATAAGGGATGACAGAAAATCCAGGCAAAACCTGAAAAAAGAAACTAGCCTAAGCCGGACAAACAATCCTAACAAACGCAAAAAATAATACAATGAACAAAATAAATAATCCTACAGGGTTAGTAGCACCTAATGAAGGGTTCTAAGCTACTATATGCAAAAATGGCCGATTTTGGTAAAAA
>JAUMHN010398396.1:0-16277 GCA_032360265.1 Heliamphora ciliata
ATAAATTATCTGTTAATAATATACTAATACAGATAAATTTATCTGCAAAGAAATTATAACACAAATAAATTTATTTGTATTAGTACGTTTTAATAATAGAAATATACAGATAAATTTATCTGTAAAACAGTTATAATACAGATAAATTTATCTGTATTAAAACTTGTGCAAGACGTTTTCATGTTTTATTAAATAGATAAATTTATCTGTTCATTATTTGTGCATATTGAAAGAAATAGATAAATTTATCTGTGTTATTTATACGTGATGTAAAAGCTACAGATTCATTTATCTGTTCAATAGAAATGTTTTAGATGTTTTTTTCTAAAAAATAGATAATTTATCTGTTAATCACTTTGCCTATTTAAAGGAACAGATAAATCTATCTGTTAGTAGTTTTGCCTACTTAAAGAAATAGATAAATTTATCTGTTCATTATTTGTGCATATTAAAAGAAACAGATAAATTTATCTGTGTTGTTTATACGTGATGTAAAAGGTACAGATACATTTATCTATTCAATAAAAAAACTTTAGATGTGCTTTAATAAAAATGCTTTAGATGTACTTTTCTTAAAGAACAGATAAATCTATCTGTTAATAATTTTGCCTACTTAAAGGATTAGATAAATTTATCTGTATAACCAATTGTGGATATTTAAAGTTATTTTTACCTAATTTGCAACAAAATCTTTTAGTTCTACATTATTTAAAGCAGAATCCAACTATCCCAACCTACATTTTAACATTCTTGGGAATTGATGTGTTGTTTCAAGCTCCACAAGTGTTGTGTGTTCACATATCCAATACTAAATAAAGATAAAAATGTATTAATTTTATGTAAATGGAGGACATTCAATAATATAAAAGCAAGAGGTTTGAAAAGTATATCAATAGAGCAATAACACATCTAGTAGCTGTCTCCGGTTTGTCACATTTCTTATCAAGCGAGGAAATCAACCAGTCCATTATTGCTGAAGACCAAGCATATTTCGTCATGTCTTTCACACTTTCGACGTATTCAATGAAGATCCAGCTCAATGTTGGACCGGTTGTTAGAAAAAAAAAAGTGTCACACAAAGGTACAGTGTGAGCAGTTTTGCAACATCTAAACAGTCGTTTTTCTTTTTCCCCTTGAGTGCTTCAGTGATCCGGTTCTTCAGATCACTTGCTGTCATCCTCGGTTGTTTAGGGTACCTTCTTTGGATGAACTTACTTTGGGGCTTTGTCATATGTCTTGACAGATTCATTATTGTTTGCCCAGATTTGATTCCAAAGATTAAACAGATATCTTTATCTGTAAAGCTCACTTTCTTTTGTCCCAATTTAAATTGACCTTTTCCCCGAATATATCTTCTTATTACCGAAACAACATCGTCATCAAACTTCTTGACATCTTGCTTCTGAACCTTGTTGGTAACAATACTTTCAATCAAAATCCATAAAGGTGTTTTCTTTAGTTCTATTACTTGCTAGTCAGTGAAACTGACATTAGCAGTCTCACAGCAGCAAGAATGTTTGAGCGGTATTGTGAAACGTAGTTCTCTTTTAGTTGGGGATTAGATTCTCTTCTTTTTTTTTGGTGATACATTTTTAATCTTTGCTTTTTTAGGACTCTCTTTCCTTGTACTTTTTCTATTGCTGCAGTATATAAATTTATATATTTCAATTGAAAAAAACAAACACTATATATTTGTCTAAACGAAACATAAAACAGATATATTTATCTGCTTTATATAAACATGTTTTAAATAAAACAGATAAATTTATCTATTCAACAAGAACATATTAAACATGAGTTCAATATGACAGATAAATTTATCTGTAAATTTTAAATCACGCAGATAAATTTATCTGTACACTTTTAACGTGCTATCAAGCATGCAGATAAATTTATCTATGAACCTTTTACATGCCGTTAACGATATAGATAAATTTATTTGTGCACTTCAAATGTGCTTTCAAATGCACAGAGGGTAAAAATGGCCCCCTTTTTATTTTATATGCCCTTTCCCCTGTTTCTAGAATTCTCTTGAATGACCCATCCAATGATATTATACCAATATACATAAATTAGTGGATTGTGTTGATTTGTGTTGATGTTAAACTAATTCCATGAAAACCCAACTGTGATTGAAAACAAATGTTTTCTTTCAAGCTTCAATCAATTAAATAAAATTCACAAAGTTTGAACCTTAGGGTGATGCTGGAAGACTTGAGGGTTTATTACAGTCAAAATCCTCGAAACTATGCTAGATGAGTAGTTATCTCATAAATCATTAACATAAGCCTAGTATAACTACATAAGTGAAATAATAGGATTGAATTAGAAAAGGTTGTAAAGGTTGTTGAAAACTTATGAGGTATTGGTATGCGAGTCCTTAGCAAGGAGGTTGGTTAGGATAAAAGAGACATTGGAGATTAGTAATAATGAGATAAAAGGACATGATTGGCATAATGGCTAAAGCATGTAGTTTGGAAGTTTATGACACTGAAACAAGGATACTAAGTGGGTGATTAAATCTAGAAATGTTTGTTTAATAAATAGGACCCTACCCTCAATTACTTAACAAGGATAAGCTAAATTTGTGATCTTAATGAAAGCCTTCTAAAAATAATGATTGTCTCAATATGTTTATGAAAATTTTAAACTCTATTATGCACTTGGGTGTTAAATAGGTAACTAAAGCTTTGCCACATGATGTAGTGTTGAATATTGATATAATTCCCTAAAACCTTATATTTTGAAAACTAGAATTGTATATACAGTTTCAATTCATAAATCTTATACATAAATAGTTTAATGATTGAAACCATAATATTAGATGGGAGTCTTGTAAGGATGGTAAATTGAACTTGAGACTAAATCTCAAAACATGGAAGAGTTAAGGAGTTCATAACTTATTAATGAATGTAACAATATGTTAGGGTCATTTAATTTGTTAGTTAGTGAGTTGTTGGAGACATATCAATTGTTTAATTATGATTAATGATTAATCTTATTGTTCAATGAAAACCTTGGGGAAACAGTGATAAATCCTGGCTAAATCTTGATTTACCAATGTGAATTGATTTTTCTATATAGTTGAGTGAAATATTAAATATAGACTTTCGAATAATTACTTGGGTCTCATGAAGTGATGACTTGTAAGATTACTGATTGGAACTACTGGAGTTAACTTATTAAAATTAAAAGATGTGTTATTAACAAGGAAAATGGGATCATCAAGAAAGACTTTGATGCAGTCATGATTAAATTTTGTTAAATAAATGAATCCAAACCTGGTGTTCATAAATGTGTATTCCGAAGAATGTGGGATAACATTAAAATGATATAAAGTTTGAGATTCATGTTGTGGTGTTGGAAGAAGGAAAATAAATACTAAGCTTCTTTCATGTGGTGATAAAAGGGATAATTGTGTGATGTTGAAACTACAAACATTATTAATTTCAATTGAATGAATAAATGAATTTGAGAAAAGCAATAATAATAAGACTCTTGACATATTCATAAGTTATTGTATGAAATTGCTTCAATAAAGTCGATAGGTGTTAAATGAAGAAAATCGTGAAAGTTTGTTGGAGACTTATGATTCAATAAATCTTGAGCTTATTTGAATTGATATTGAGATGGAACTGATATAACGTATGAATTGAGATTTTTAATTTTAACTAAGCAAAGTAAAGATGTATACAATGGATAAAGAAAGTGAATTGTCAATATGATAATTGAATATTGAAGAAAATATGATTGCGAATATGGAATTGCAAATATGATGGTGAATTGAAATTGGAGATGTGATTGTGAATATGGAATTGGAACTATGATGGTGAATTGGAATTGGAGATGTGATTGTGAATATGGAATTGGAAATTTGGTTGTAAATTGGAATTGGATATATGGTTTTGAATTGAAATTGAAAATATGATGTGATTATGAAATTAAATTGAGGAGATGGACTCCCGGTTGTTAATTAATAATGTTACATTAATCGAATATGGAACCGACAGCTGTTTGATTGATATGGATGTGATTAAGTTGGGCTTGACTAACTCCGCGGTGAAAGATCGAAAACTTGCGCAAGTTGGGTACCGTGTTTCCTCAGGTTAGCCCCCGTAAAACGGACGTGATTGTGTTGTGGTGAGTTATAGAGCTATCTATTCACCAATGGCTTCACGTTGTCTATTGGGAGAATAGGGAGGGGTTTCTATAAGCTGCACCCGACGTTGGTATTTTATGATTGTAGAGGTGAGTTATAGAGCTATCTATTCACTAATGGCTTTGAGTAGCCTATTGGGAGAATAGGAAGAGGTTTTTATAAGCTGCACCCTACGTCGGTTCAGCATTGGATTGTTGAAATGAAATATAAGTGTGGATAATGAACTAATAAACTAATAAGAAAGTTAATGGTTTTATGGTAGACAAGCGTACGTTGGTATTTAGAGACTTAATAAAAAAAATGAAAATGAAAGTGGGAGTTAAGAAAGATAAAAAGAAACCGTAATTTATGGCAAGAGAAGAAAAGAAGGGAAATAAGAGAATGTCAATGATTGAATTAGAATGGAAAATGAGCCTAATAAGAATGAGGAGATAGAAAGAGAAATAACGAAAGATGAAATGTGATTAATAAGAAAGAAAGGAAAATAATAGAAACAAAAATTTAATAGATAAATTTAGATGCTGAAGTGAGTTTAATAATAATATAAGGTTAGAATAATTAACAGAAGAACTAAGTGGATGAGTTAAGTAAATTTGGAAGCCAAGAAATCTAAATGAATTTATATTATCTTGGAAATTTATACAAACTGGATGTATGTGTGAATTAATAAATAAATAAAATGAAGAAATGAAAGTGAAAGTGATTGCATAATATCTTGTTCATCCACTCCTCACAAATCATGCATTGCATTGTCTTTAGTCTTATCCTACGAGCTTCGGCTCAGGTTCTATGTATCCAACTTTTTACAGGTTTTAATAAAAAAAAAAAGCAAGCAAAGGATGGGATCTTGAAGAATGTTTTGGAAGAAAGGAGCAATTTTGTGATTTTGATTTATGGATGTAATTATATATATGCATCTCTAAATCTCATGTATTTGTTTCAAAGTATTGTATTTTGGAGACTTTAATGAGAATTGCTTGGATGAATGTAATTAAGTTCTGGTTAGTTAGTGGATAGCTTTAGTTGCGATTGTGTTTGGGAGTTGAAATCCAGGCGTTGTCTAAGTATATATATATATTGTGATTTGAGTTCGACAGGAAAAATTGGAATAGTCCGAAAAACAAAGGAAATTCTGCCTAAATTTTTAAGAATTACACTTAGCCTATTTTTGAATTTGGAACAAGTGAGGACCTATAGGGAATTAAGTTCAAGAGAATATTATTAAAGGAATAGAAGTTATCGAGTGAGGATTACGTGACTCGGGAGTCGGGGTGTGACAATTTATCTGTGAACCTTTTACACGCTGTAAATGATACAGATAAATTTATCTGTGCACTTTAAATGTGCTTTCAAATGCATAGATAAATTTTTCTGTTCAACCACATTACTTTACACGTTCCTTAAACACGACAGATAAACTTATTTGTTCAGTTACAACATTGAATACGTGTTTATCTTTCTGTTTTGAACTATAAATCGTTTTAGTAGATTAGGTATAGTGACGAATACGTGGTTATCATCACGTTTTTAATTGAATACGTGTTTATTACTTGAATTGATGAAAAGTTGCGATGAAATGGAGAAGAAATCACAGATCAATTCGTTTTCATTGTAAAAGTGTACAAAGTTGAAATATCGATACTGAAGAACGAGTAGAAACGATTCACTGTCATCGTGTTTTTAGTGAAATATGTGTTCACCAATTCAATAAATGAAAATTTATGATGAAATGAATAACAAATCGCAGATAAATTCGTTCTCATTGAAAAAATAAACAAATCACAGATAAAATGTAGGGACCCAGTAACTTTTTATTTTGAGGGCTAATTAAAATCTATTAAGAGACCTCAATTTGAAGATGAAAGCAGGTTTAATTGTGTGAAGGAATTAATATTTTATCATGATGACGATCATTATATATTTGGTAGTGCATAAGGATAATTATTGAGGGTTGTTTCGATGAGTTTTGAGGCGTTTGGATAAAATTCAAAATTTTATATGATCCTTTTTCTTCGGATTCGCTCACAGCAGTGACCGCTCGAGGGGTCATGAATCTGCTCGAGCGGACTGTCGGCAAAGGCTTTAAAAAGTCACGGGTGGAGCTTTTTCTTTTCATTTTCCTCTTCTCCTCTCTCTCTCTCTCTCTAATCCGAAGCCTAACCCTAAATATCTCATGGGAGCTCTCTTGAGCTCCATTAAAGCTCCAATGGTAGATCCCTCTTGCTATCCTCTCGATGTTATGCCGTTGAAGGCTTGAGCTTGGCGTTTGAAGCTTTGTCTTCGTCCATCGGTTGGAGATTTGGTCGATTGGAGCTTGCTCGGGTTGATTTCTAGTTGTTTGAGTTTCAGAAAGGTAGGATCTATGACTATGTTTGATCAATACATGCATATAAGTTGTATTGTTGTTGGATTTATATAAAATCATGGAAATCTATATTTTTGGAACCCAAGGCTAGGGTTTGGTGTTCAAACATGTTAAATCTGGGGTCAGTGATTGGTTTGTGGTAAATATATCATGATATAGTCGTTTGAGAATCTTTAATTTGCAACTTGAAAGTTAGGATTTGATTTGAGTAAAACCTAGAGTGAAATTGGGGGGTTTTAGGTTATTAAACTCAAAGAATGAAATTAATAATGTTTTTAGTTAACTAGAGGTTGTGGTAACCTACGTGCGTATGAAATTTCATGAATTTTGGCCAAATATGAAAAATCATAGATAACGGGTTGGGATTTTGGAATGAATCTTATGAATTTGGCATAATGTGAAAGTAAAGAAAGATGTGATTGGGTTTTGAACTAATTAAATTCGATATGTGAATCATAAAAGTACGATGAATGTCTACCCTTCGGATGGTGAGCCCAAAGTTGGTTTGTAATGTGTGTTCACCCTTCGGATGGTGATCCCAAAGTGGTTTATAATGTATGCATACCCTTCAGATGGTGATTTTGAAGTGGTTTCTAATGTATGTTCTTCCTTTGGATAGTGATCCCAAAGTGGTTTCCAAGGTGATCCCGAAATGGTTTATAATGTATGTTTTCCCTTCAGAGGGTAATCCCGAAGTGGTTTATGATGAATGTTCTCCCTTCGGATGGTGATCTCGAAGAGATATATACATATATAATTGTTGTGATGATAGGAGTTAAGGAGAGATGGGAAATACCTTGAGTTGGGGGAACTTGGGAAGGGTCGGAACATATGCGCGTATGCGTGCGTGTGTGGTAGAATCGAGAACTTGTGATGGTTGAAGAAATAAGGAGACTAAAGATTAAAACGGTAAGGTTGGGTGTGAAAGGGAATTGGTTTTGCATGGTAAAAGCTGATTATGTGAATGGAATTTTTGTGGAAAAAGTGGGTGTGGTTCCTTAATTAAAAACTTATGGTGCATTCACATAATCATCTTCGCATATCATGCATATTTGTTCTTATTTAGTTAATTTTCTACGAGTCTTGGCTCATGTTCTATAACATATTTCAAGTGATACGGAAGACGAGTCTTTGAGTAAGGACCGTACTTGGACCTTGTTGGGTCGTTTTTGAAGAAATTACACGTTTCTAGGCAATTATCTTTTGAGAATTGTAGATTCTAATTGTAACTTGTTTACTAGACTTGAAAGATGTAATTGGGGTGTCGAAAACCCATTTGTAAGGCCTTAAGTCCGTGTATTCATGACTTGTATGCATGTGAGATCGTCGGGTTATTGATTCGATTTAATTCCTTGGTTTTCGTATGAATTTTTGTGGTTGAGAATAGTGATTTTTAGTTTTTGAGAAGTTGAAGGTTATTTCAATGTTAACTGTATGTTTTAACTTCAAGTTTTGGGCTTATGAAAACTATGTTCAAAGTATAAAAAAAATTTGGTGATTTTTCCAACACAGGAAAATTTAAGGATTTTAGAGCAATTTTCTCTTTAGTACCGCACCACTCAAGCGGTTAGGAGTTCACTTGAGCAAACACCGCTGGGTGGCGCACTTTTGAAAATTTGTTTTGAAATGTAGATTTGTTTGTTATCTTTCGGGCACCCTTTTGCGGCATAAATGGGAATATTTTGGGGATTGTTTTTATAGATAAAGAGCCTTCTTTTACTTTCATTTTGGTGGAGAAAAAGAAAGGTTTTGGTTTATATTTTCAATAAAGTTTGGTTTCGGTTAATCTTTTGATTGGATTTTATGGTAAGATCTCAAACTCTGGTTTCATTACCTTCTTATACCATGGGGTTTTATTGTTATGAAATCGGGGCATTACAGATTGGTATCAAAGCTATAGGTTTGAATACCTAAAAGTCGTGGGAATGATTGATCCATTACGTGAGAGTTTGCATTAATGTGTGACATTCGTGTATTGATGTAATTGCATGAAATATCTATTGAGTGACTTGATGTTTGCATGCTATGTGGTGCTTGGGTATGGAGGTTGAATCTTTGGAATGATGTGTCTTATCCTTGGGCATCCGATCGACAAGTTCGGAGTTCGAGTTAGAAAGGTATTTGGCCGACGTCCATTCTAATAAGAAATCAAAATGGGTTACCAAGATTGGTGTGTCATTCCCAAGGGTTCTCCTCGGTATGTGGATACATGTTAATGTGATATTACGTGAAGATGATTAACATGTTTACATGGCTCTAGAATGTTTAGTCGAATCTTATCTGGAAGAGTTTCATGATGCCCACATTTATATAGATGTTATGCCTGTAGGGCTACGACGAGATCACAGTCGGGGTCGTAGTACGGGTTACAGAAGTGTGACCCAATTTTCATTGATTGCTATGGGGGTAAAACTTATGAGTTGAGTGTTGATCGCTTGGTGTGTGGTAGGACTTTCTTGTGAGTTGTGATAACCACATGAGTGGGTGTTGGCCTTAGTTAGTCCCGGTGATGTTGAGGCATAGATAATTAGTTGGTCGTTGTAGAGGATTTTTTTTCTTGTGGAGTAATACTGTCGGGAGGTGAGTTGTATTACTAGTGACCTTGTGATTAGGTGTGATATGGTGTTTAAGACCCCTCAGAGACCATCTACTATGATTGAGTTTGTGGGGTGGTGATAATACCTCCCTATTAATATTCGTGTGTATGTAGATTTGGGCATGTTGAAGATTATGTACATCATGAGTAATGCTATGTCTTAAGCCGTGTACCTAGGAATGAGGTATGGATGGTAACATAGTGAATGGAAACGTAATAATCATAGGCCTAACGTTTTTAAAAATTTCTGGACATAAATGATTTCGAGGGTGCCCCTTGCCCCGTGGGGTGTCGTTGGTAGTCTTCATTATGCCTTATAACTTTGAAAGCCTGTTTAATACCTCTTATGTCCTTTCCCTAACGGGATGTTGAGCCACTGTCACGCCCCAAACACTAGGGTCACGTGAAAGCCCACCAAAACACCGTTTATGAAAATAAGGTTTAGAGTTAGAAAACCATCAACTCAAAATATACAATATTTAGATAAAAGATTCCCAAAGTTCATCTCTCATAAACAGTAAACATGCAGTTCCATACATGAATAAGTATATCACCTCAAGGCGTATAAAACTCGCCTTCAGAAACAGGCATCGCAAGTAAGACTACATGTCTCAAAAATAGGAAAAACTACACCAAGTCTTCTACCATCACAGGCATGTAGGTCAACTCCTCATATTCACTTGAAAAAGTTTTGTACAAAATCCCACACCATGAGCCGAAGCCTAATAAGAATAGACAGTAAAGCTGTAAAGCAAGTTATGTAAGCATAAGCATGCAGACTCCATCACAGGAGCCAAAAGGGTTTTTCTCTTAAAAATCACAAGTTTTCCATCTTTAAAACTATGCATATCATCATCACAGATATCATACCATACTTATATGAAAAATAATAATCAAAAACATGATTTTTCACTCGGATCACACAACTGAAGAAAATAAAACGTTATTTTTTTCATTCGGAACACACAACCAAGGAAAATAAAACGATAAGCTGTAATAAAATAGTATGCTTCACTCGGGCCACACAGCCAAGGAGAAAGAGATAAAATAAAATCCTATGTACCAACTCTGCCACACCCACGGACAAAGGTAACAACTATAGACTCTTGCCCATTACTCTAAGCTCACCACCTAGGGCCTGCTAAGTAATGACAAGTTCTATATGGAGTCACAACAACGAAGCCACTCACGGGGCAACCGGCTCTTTTATGGATTGCCACGACCGATGGGAAGAGCTTCCAAACCACGTTTACAGGGATTAACCCGAAGAACCGTAGCGAACCTACTCTGCACACGTTTTTGGACTTCCACCAAGGAGCAATAGAAGCCTAACTCAAAACAACCACTGTCACGGTACATCTATGGAAAACATTTAAAAATCCGTCGTAGCTTAACTACGAAAACCCACAAACGATTATACATCACGTGTATAAAATGATCCAATCTATCAACTATGGAGATCAACAGCCATTTCCAACAAAACGTTAAAAAGTTGAGACTTAACCCTGAGGGTTAGCTCCAAACCTCCAAAAACACGTTTTTCACAAATCCCAGTAAACACTTTGTTTTCAAACCTCCTTTTGAAGACCATGGATATCAACACATCCGAATCATGTATAAAAATCAAGAAAGGCGTAAAACCCACTTTTTTCCCAAAAACCAAGGTTTAAACATGAAAATCACATTTAATGTATTTTTTCCCGGTAAAAATACATATAATTGCATATAACACCCTTTAACAACAGTAGAGTCTAGAATCCTACCTCAGTGAGTCGAAACTCAAAACCTCAAAAATTGAACCTCGTCGAAACGAGAATCTGACCGGATGAACACGAAACTTACGGTGCGTACAGCAAGGATCCAAAAAAAAACTAACAAAAAATCAAGCCTCAGGCCCTCAAATTTAGAGGGGAGACAGAGAAAAAGGGGAAACGTAGTCAAGAAGAAAGCTTTATGAAATATCTCAGCCCACTAGATATTTATAGAGCACGAAAAAACAGCGCCCCAGTCGACTGAACAGCCCTGTCCAGTCGACCGAACATGCCCACTGTCAACCTAATCGACTGGATCCTCCAGTCCAGTCGACTGGACTGCTGGGCAGACTATTTTTTGACCCAAAAAAATAGGTTTTTCGGTTCAAACACCAGCCAAACGAGTCTCAACCAAAACTCAGGAAAGCGTAAAACACAACTACGCATGCTGTTCTACGACTTTAAAACATAACTCATGCACCGAGGCTATTCATATAATGAAAGAAACATGTCAAACATATATATAATATCTCAAAAAGATACGGGTTCGGGTCTCACAGCCATAATCCTTATTGAGATTTGAGAGTTGAGTTACGGGTGCATAAGCTCAGAGGTGTGTTCGGTAGGTTAACAATGAGGTTGCAGGTGTGTTGTTTTGGCTACGGTTCTATTATGTAACGATTATGGGTCCTTTGGAAATTTTACGGGAGTAAAGGTTTATGGTTTTGACTGTAGTCGTTATGGTTAGAAGATTGTGTTCGGGAATCGTATTTGGTGAGTATAAGGATGTGTGCCTGGATGAAGCTAAGATGTGAGTGATATCAGACCTTTTTACGAGACGACGTGGTCACTTTAGTGTCTCCCTTGCAAGTGCTAAGTGTATGAAATTTGAGAAACCCGTGATGGCTGTTGATGGTGTGGTTGATCTAGTTGCTTGGGTGGTGTATCATGAGTGTGATGTTTCTTGATGGAATAGAGGTTGTTTATGTCAAAATTTGTGGCGTAGAGGTGGTTCTTTTGTTCTTCCCTTGAGGGTGAAATGTATGGTATTATGCCTTTGGGTGTACCCGGTGATCAATTTGTAGACGCGCGAGATGCATCGTTCAAAGTATAAGGAAGTTGGTTGTACTCAACATTTATGATTGGGATCTGAGTGGAGAACCAAGTGCGACGAGGGGGATGATGATCATGATTGGGGTCGACAATGTCTAGATGGTGGTAATCGAGGTCGGCCTAAGGATAGATGAATAGTACCCTCTTGAATTGAGTATTTAATGGATACCTAGGATGTGATGGTGTTGAGTGAGAGCTTCTGATGGATGTTTTCATTTCTATAGGCGGAGAGAGAGTTACCTTGTGGACAGTTATCATGTGTGAGCTGTTTTTTTCCTTATTGGATGTGAATGTCGGGACCTTTAATTGATTCTTGATTTGGCTGTGTTCTGAGAAAGTTAGGGTATCCGTGAACGTGTACCACCGTGATTGAAAGATTGTAGGACTGATTCCTCATAGTTTCCTGGTGAAGGTTTGTTTCCTCTACCCTGTGAGTATGAGTGTTCGGATTGTGTTCCTTAAGATATCGGGTTGGTAGACCTGAAACGCCTGTCTTTTTTTTTCTCACGGAAGAGTTAGTGTGAGACGTAGAACCGATGCCTGTAGAGGTTAGTTGAAGGTTGTTTGACATATATTTATATATTGTATGTTCTGGGTTGTATGGGAACGTTGACCTCCTTAGCTCTTGTCAAAGTAAGATCCTTGCTAAAGTTTTGTGGCTGGGTTGTTCGCATGGTGAGTTTTTTGATAGACCTTTTGTGAGTGTCGATTTTTGTTTTGCTTGGCGCTTTGAACTGCTCAATTTTCTTAGAATTGGTGATCGGTTGCCCATTTGTGAGCCAACCCATTTGTCCAAATTGGAGCGTGAAAGTTTGGTTTGTATAGAGAGAGTTCTCTCATGGGGATGTTCATATTCTTTTATGAGAAGTGAGAAAGGTTGTGATCTTGTTAGCTTCGGTGATGTCGCGTGATAGCTTAATGTGGGTGCGTTGAGGGAATAAGTGTGTGAGTAGGAATAGTGGAAGAACAAGATAATGGTATATGAATCGAGTCATGTGGTTCTTTTGTGGTCAGTTTTGGGTGGACAGAGTACCTTGATTAATTGTGTATAAGATAAAGATGTTAAGTACCAGAGGTGGGTCCTGATTGGTTACTTGGTGGAAAAAGTCTGAAGGGGTTGAGTGGCGTTGGTAAGGGATCAGAGAATCATATGCTGTTACTACCTTGTGGAGAATTATTATACGTGCGGTATAGATGTAAAGGAAAGATGCAAGTGTATATGCGAGTATTAACGAACGGTATGATTGAGGACTGTCTGGCGTTCAATAATTGACTAAGTGTGGAACGTTGTGAATTCGAGGCACCGATATACGTATTATGAGTGTGGGTGAGTGTCAGATGGGATTCATTGTGATCGATTAGAGGTTGAACAATCGACTAAGAGTCAAAAGTTTGATGGTGAAACGTGGGACTACGTATGTACGTTGTACGGTAATAAGTAATGAGGTTTGGATTTATGTAGATAAGCATGTACCTGTGGAATGTTTTGTCTGTGTGGCGTATCTACCATAAGAGACTCATTGAGTTCATGTGACCGTATTGATCTTAATGGCTGTGATGCTAGGGTGGTAATCTCAACTGTGTGGGCTTGGCAAGAGGAATCATGTTTGGGTTGGACTCGTGTGTGGAATTTGAGGGATTGTTAATGGTTGAAATCTTACCTTTCGGATGATGATCCCGAAGTGGTTTACAATGCGTCCTTCAAAATTTTCGATGATTTGAGTGAGTTCCTTTCTCTGGAACCATTAGTTTGTTGTCTCTGATCCAGAATGAGCATCTCTTTAGCTTTAGTGGTAGCATTTTTGACACACGTAAAACGATAATGTGGCTTCGAGTTTTGTAGTCATCTGTTGATCGTGAAGGCTTGAATAAGATTTTGGGTATGACGCGTGTGAATCCTTGTGAATAATGTCAAAGTTTGACGTGTGTTTCGACTAATGGGATAGTCCTCGGTGTGCATTTTGATACGGGAATGAGCTATTCTGTAATAGCTCAAACAATGATCACAGTTCTTACAAACGAAGTGGAATGTATTTGAAACTAGTTCCGATTGTGGATTAGTTTCGTGCTATGCGTTTGATCGCTTATGTTGGTCGTGTCCTGTGCAACTTGTGTTTTGGTGCCTCGGTGGTGGGAGTTAGATCTCGATCCGACGACGTTTGGATAATCTTAGTGTTATTGAGGCCTTTTTCACGGAGGCGATCAGTATAGATGCTTATCCTTTGGAAACATGTTTGTGTTGTGAGACTTCATTCTTGGGTGCTTGTGGGTGATCAACGGCAAGGCAATTGACTCGAGTTCTAGTGTTAAATTTCAGAGATGAAATTTTCTAAAAGGGGGAGGTTGTAAGGACTCGGTTCCTTTTTATTTTGAGAGCTAATTAAAATTTGTTAAGAGACCTCAGTTGAAAGATGAAAACATGTTTAATTGTGTGAAGGAATTAATATTTTATCATGATGACGACCATTATATACTTAGTAGTGCATAAGGATAATTATTGAGGGTTGTTTCGATGAGTGCTGAAAAATAGTGGTAAAAAACAACAAAAGGCGGCAGAAAAAACCGTAAAAGGCACCGATTTTCGGCAGCACTGGGGCTATTTTTTGACCTTTTTCGGAACTATTTTCGAAGCGTTCTTCAAGGCAACATATTTCTGGATATCAATGCTAAAAATAGGAGAAAACGGGATCCAACTCCACCACGAGAAAAAGCCAAAATGGGCGGCGGCAACCAGGGGCGGCGCTGGGCTGTGCGGCGGTGCTGTTTTGGCGGCCATTGAAAGTTATTTTTTGAGCTGTTTTTGAATCGGGTTTTTTTACAAAAAAAAATAGTATTTTTTGTAAGTTATGTTTTAGAAAAAATCGGGACAAAATGGAGTTCGGGGGAAGCGACAAAAGGCGCCTGAAGTGGCAGCATGGGGCGACGCTGGCGGCGTCGGGGATGGCCGATGGTTGGCAGGTGGTTCGGGCTATTTGGTCAGTTGTTTTTTGGTAGAAAAGACTCAGGTCTATGTTGTATTTGTATAACACTGTAAATCGAAGAATCCTTATACAACTTTGATGTCGAAAGCTAATTCTGATAGGGATTGAAGGATTACGAGTTTATCTTTGAACAGGAGACTAAAATTCAATAGAGTTTCTGTTTGATCATAAAATCGAAATATATACATATCTTGCATTTATATTGATTTAAACTGCGTGGATGATGTATATCTGTTTTATGTTTTCTGTTAATTTAATTAATTCAAAAAATTCGATTTTAATTAATATTTTGTGAAGGAAAATAAAATAAAATAATTTTTAATTAAATTTTTTTTAATTAAATGGAAAAATTTTAGATATTTTATTTTTACAAAATAGCATGTTTAAGATGATTTTTTTTAAAATTAGATATCTTTAAAAAAACGTAAAAATTAATTTTGAATTTTAGATTAATTAAACGAAAAAATGTTTAATCTTAATAAGTTATTTTTTTTAAATGTGTAATGTAAAAATAAAATATTTGAATGCCCTTAAACAATTAATGCCTTAGCTGTAAAGTAAAGGAAAAACTGTGCATTCATCGAATTTTATTTGTTACGCATTAAAATACGAAAAGATGATTTGGCAAACCGAAATCTTCTGGATCATGTACACGGAAAGATGTTTTGAATCTTTTGGATCGTGTGGTTTCCGAAATTAATAAATTTATTTTAATTAAATTAATTTTTATAACCCTAAAAAATATTTTAAACATCTAAGTGGGAGAGAAAATTTATTAAAAAATAAATCCCGCGGTCTCTATCATCAGTTCGTAGGAAATGTAATTAATTATGCGTATTGGCTGTAAGGTTTTTCTCCCCATCGGACATGATTAATTAAGGTATTGCCAGTACGAACCTCCTTGGGGGACAATTCTGGATAATTGTTAGTGTGGATCACTTCTTCATCTAAACGGTTCATTGCGAAACGATTGATTTGGGATTATGTGATGATTAACACTTAACTGTAAATAATAGTATTCTCTCCATCTGAGTCACTGCTATTATTTACTAGACTAAAAGTATGTCAGCTATTTAATTTTACTTGGCATGGTCTGCTGCCTAAATAGTAAAATTAATAGGAATTGGCCTGTCTGGACAAACAATGGACAGTAGACATACTCGCATCGAGGCATGTTATTCACAGGGTACCAGACTATTGGCGAATTTTTTTTTAAATGATAGAGGGAACCAAATTTAAAATAAATTCAAAGTTTTGTTCGCCATAATTAACGGTTATTTTTAATTATGTGATTCTTAAGATTAAAATGGCT
>JAUMHN010398407.1:0-16276 GCA_032360265.1 Heliamphora ciliata
AGCGTTTCGAGGTCTTCTCTGATCACAAGAGCCTAAAGTACTTGTTTTCACAGAAGGACTTGAATCTTCGCCAACGAAGATGGATGAAGCTGTTGGAGGACTACGACTTTGAGTTGCAGTACCATCTGGGTAAGGCAAATGTCGTAGCTGATGCGCTTAGTAGGAGATCTTATGGTTCATTAGCTTCTGTGGCTATACGAGAATGGGGCATGTTGGGAGATGTTGGGGAGTTTGATCTACATCTCGAGGAGACAGAGGGAGGTGCGACCTTGTATTCAGTAGCTTCACAGCCCACATTGGTTGCATGCCTGTTAGAGGCTTAGAGGACAGATCAGGAGGCTCAGAAGATATGGGACCGCATCGTTAACGGGACCGCATCGTTAGTGGGACAGACACAGCAGGATGGGCGGTGGGTTCAGATCAGAGTTTGAGGTTGACAGGGCGTCTGTTCGTGCCAGAGTCGTGCCGTGCTGAGGTGCTACATGGGTTTCATTACTCATGTCTTGCAGTGCATCCGGGGGGCACGAAGATGTATCACGATCTACACCGTCAGTTCTGGTGGACGGGGATGAAGAGGGATGAGATTCGATTCGTTTCTCGTTGCTTTACTTGTCAGCAAGTGAATGTGGAACACCAGAGACCAGCGGGATTGCTGCAGTCGTTGCCTGTATCTGAGTGGAAGTGGGAGAATGTCACTACGAATTTTGTATCAGAACTTCCACGCTCGTCGAAGGGACATGATACGGTTTGGGCTGTGGTTGACAGGCTGACGAAGTCAGCACATTTTCTTTCCATTCGAGTTAGAGACTCAGTGAACAGATTGGGTAGGTTGTATGTTCAGAAGATAGTCCGACTACACGGAGTACCTGTGACTATTGTCTCTGATCGAGACCTGCGCTTTACATCACGCTTTTGGTAGAGTCTTCAGGTAGCCTTGGGGACGAGCTTGACTTTTAGTACAGCTTTTCATCCGCAGATCGATGGTCAGTCTGAGAGGACCATTCAGATTTTGGAGGACATGCTGAGAGCCTGTGTGCTTGATTTTTAGGGTTCTTGGGAGAATCATCTATCATTAGCAGAGTTTGCATACAACAACAGCTATCAGTCCAGTATTGGGATGGCACCGTATGAGGCATTGTATGGTAGACCGTGTAGATCACCTGTGTATTGGACTGAGGTGGGAGAGACCGCTATTTTGGGACCCGATCTAGTGCAAGAAACGACAGAGGTGATTACAGTGATTTGTCAGCGATTAATGACAGCTCAAAGCTGCTAGAAAAGTTATGCTGATCGGAGGAGGAGACTGTTAGAGTTTGCTATGGGGGATCATGTATTTTTGAAGGTCTCGCCTCGCAGAGGGTTAATGAGATTTGGTCATAGCGAGAAGCTATCAACACGTTTTATCAGACCATTTGAGATCCTGGAAAGGATTAGGGTGGTAGCATACCGTTTGGCTTTGCCACCTCAATTAGCATCTGTGCATAATGTCTTTCATGTTTCTATCCTTCGGAGGTATGAGCCGGATCCGTCTCATGTGTTAGATTGGACTGAGTTGCGGGTTGATGAGGATGTAACGTATGAGGAGCGTCCCGTGAAGATTCTAGATACGAAGGAACAGGTGTTGCGGAGAAGAATGATTGCTAATGTCAAAGTTCAATGGCTTTATCACGGGGTTGAGGAAGCGACTTGGGAGCTTGAGTTTGGGGTTCGTGCGAGATACCTGGAGTTGTTCACCTTGTGACCTTGTAGTGAATTTCGGGGGCGAAATTCCTTAAGGGAGGAGAGTTGTGAGACCCTGTACCATTTGATTTTGATATATATGCATGTTGGGTGTTTTGACGCCTTTTTAGCATTTTTTCTTTAATATGCTTTTATGTGTTTTGATGCCTGTTTTGGTTAAACTGAGCATGCGGGGTTGTTTCCCATGGTTGTAGGGAGTTTCTGTTGGAATTTTGAAAATTCAAAAAAAAAAGATATTTTGGAGGCCTATAAATATCTAGCCTTAGATATTTTGGTGGAGATATTTTTCTTTTGGAAAGCTTAGTGGTTAAGTTTCTTCCTCCAAACAAAAACCTCTGCCTTCTCTTTAGATTTTCGTGGGGCTCGAGCTTTATTTTTGGCGATTGGGTAGTGGCTCCTTGCTATTGGCTTCGTGGTCTACGCATCTATCCAGACAGAATTTGATTTCAGCGAAGCTCAAATTTTCACGTAGATCGAGACGTCGGATTTTTGACCCAACGAGTTAGGATTCTAGATTCTACTACTATATAAGGGAGTTATATGCAATCTTATGCATTTCTACCGTGTTAAACGCATGAAAAAGTGATATATATTTGATAGATCTGGTTTTTGGTTTTAAAATCATTTTTTTCGGCGTTTCGGTTGGAGGAAAAATGGTTTGAGACTTTCCTTTCGGTGTATCTTTGTTGTTTTGGGTTTGTGTATGTCTATGGGTTGAAAAAGAGGTGTTTGGCTGGTTTAATTTGGAGTTGAGAAGTTATTTTTCATAGCTTTGGTTTGATTTTCACCATCGCCTGTAGCTTATTCTGAAATTTGGAAATATTTGGGTTTTGTGTCGACACCATTTTCTGTTAGGGTCGACACAATTTCCTTCTGGAGTGCTGAGTATGCTCCAGTAGCTTACGCTGAACTCTCTGTTCTTTTGTGTCGACACATTTTCTATTTGTGTCGACACAATTTCCTTCTGTTGGTGTTGAGTATTCTGTTGTGGTTTGTGTCGACACTTTTTCTGTTTGTGTCGACACCTCTATTGTTTGTGTTGACACATTTTTTGTTTGTGTCGACACCTCCGCTATTTGTGTCGACACCTTTTCTATTGGTGTTGACCCTTTTCTTCCTTTGTGTGAGAAGATGGGTTTTGAGTTCGGGGTGAGTTCTAAGAGCCCGTGGGGTCCTAGAATGTGAAAGATATATTTTATGTTTAAACTATTTTTTTTGGATAAAAAGCATGTTTTTACGCTTTTTTTCTTGGTTTATTACATAATTCGGATGTGTTGTTATCTGTGGTTTTCAAAAAGGTGGTTTTGAAAATGGAGGTTTTATGAAACGTGTATTTAGAGGTTTGGAGCTAACTCTTGGGGTTGAATCTCAATTTCTAAAGCGTTTGATAAAATATGTTTTTACATATTTTGGTTTGATCTCCATGGTTTCATGGATTGGATCTCTTACTTATACATGCGTTGTATAACTGCTTTTGGAGAAAACAGTTCAAAAAATGTTTTGTTGATCTCCATGTTGATGGATGAATCTATATACATGTATAATGTATATTTGCGAAAAAGTTTTGTAGTTGATGCTACAGTTCGATTTTTTATAAGATTATCTTGATGTACCGGGATGACGGGTATTTGGCACGAGTTGCCCTCGGTGTAAGTTTGAAAACGTGCGCAGCGTAGGTGCTCTGTACCTTCGAGTTTGTCCCCGTAAATTGAGTTGGGTGCTCTGTACCATCAGGTTGTTGCCCGTAAATTGAGTGGTTACGTTATGGAGCTCCGTATAGACCCCTTGCGTATCTAACCGGTCCCATGATATATGGGAATTAGATACTGGACAGGGGTCTATTGTTGTTACCTCTGTCGTGTGATGGAGTCGGTACATTGGATCATATTCTTCTTTTTTTTCGGGATGGTACATTCCGTGAGGGAACAACATTTTCGATTATCGTTTTTCCTTAACTATGGTTGGTTATTTGTAATATTTGCATCTCATGGTTTGAAGGATGAAAACAGGGTTTTATGTTAATGAAACCATTTTGGGAGACTTGTGTGGTTTGATGGGAAAACTTGGGGTTTGTGAAAAACCTTTTTGGGTTGTGGTTGAGTTTAACTCCCACTCATGTGGTTGCATATTTTTCTGCTTTACAGCTTTTTATCTGTTTCTATTGGGTTTCGGCTCACGGGTGAAAATTTTCTGTAAAAACATTTGCAGGTGATGATGTGGATGAGGAGTAGCTTTGGTGATGCCCGCGGTAGCGGAAGACTTTTATAGTTTTCCTTTTTGGTTTGCCTATTCCTGAAGACAGGTCTTATTCGCCATAAGGCGATATATTGTACGCATGTTGAACTGTTGTCCTTTATATATGAGAGATACATTTTGTTGGGTATTCCATTGGTTTCAACATGCCAATTTTAATGTATGAAAACCTATATTTTTATATAAATTGGATTCTTAGTGGATTTTCACGTGACTCCGAGTTTTGGGGCGTGACAAGGTACTTCTTTTGGGAATACATCTTTGTAATCGCACATGACTCATGGTTACTCAGGGGTTGACAAGACGTTTGTACTAGCAAGTAGACATGCCAATCTCCCTACGAAGTTACTCAATTTGCAGTCCTTCGCACTACTCAGGGTCAGGATCTCGTGTTGTTCTCCTTGAATTCGCACAGTAGTGCCGTCTTCTGCTTGCGCTCATATCTTCTTTCATTGACAGTCGATGATAGCACGGTGTCCCAATAGCCAGTCTATTCCAAGGATCACGTCATAGCCATTGAAATCCATGACTCGTAGGCCACAAGTCATAAGGGTATTGGTTATTCGTAACGTGCAGGCTTTACAGATAGAATCTACTTGGGTTTGATTCTCTAAGGGTGTGACAACACTTAGGGTTTCTTTTAATGCCTTAGGTTCTAAGAGCAAGGACTTCATACAGTCTAAAAATATAAAACAATGGGATGCTCCAGAGTCAAACAGTACTTTCACTAAGGTATTGAATAATACAAACATATCTTGTATAACTTGGGTGTCCTCCATTTCTTCTTCCTGCAACACAAAAATGCATCCTCCCATTGGTCGATTTCCATTATTGTTCCTGGGAATTCCTGTCTTCAGTCCGTTGCCCAAGCCTCCTTGTGGTCTCTGATTCTTGTAAAAAGGTGGTCTTCCCCTTCCATTTTGCGGCTGAGTTGCTGGCCTGGTGACACAGACTTGTTGTGGGAACCTAGGCTGCTGGGTTTGGGGCCGCCTCCACTGCTGGGGTTGATTGCTCGGATTTCTTTGTGTGAGGCGCGAGCACTCATACCTCTTATGCCCTGATCGGTTGCACTCAAAGCATACCATGGATGTCGCAAGAGGGTTCCTTAGTCATCCTTGTTGGTACTCTTGGTGGTACGGCTTCTTAGGGATAAATGTCTGGTTGCTCCTCACTGGTCCTCCGGAGCTGGTACTTCCTTTCTTCTGGTTCCATGTCTTCCTGGAGTCTGCTTGATCTGTCTCGGCTAACAAGGCTGCACGCACTACCTGGGTATAGGTGGAAAGTTGTAAGCAGATCACTCTTGCTCGGATAGATGACTCCAAGCCCCATTCGATTTTTCGCGCCTTTGATTCTTCATTCGATACAATTGTCGTGGCAAAACGGCTCAACTCCTTGAAATGATTCACATACTACGTTATGGCCATTGTCCCTTGCTTAAGTTCTAAAAATTCTCGGATCTGCCCTTGACGGATAGGGGCTGGGAAATTTTTCTCGAAAAATAGATTTTTGAACTGCTCCCACATCAGAGTCGCTACTTCCTGGGTGTTGGTGACCATAGTCCACCAATGGTCGGCTACTCCTTCCAGTTGGTGGGCAACTAAAGCCACTCGATCGGTCTCATCCTGAACTCCCATTGAGTTAAATAGTTTCTTGACTACTCTCAGCCATTCCTCTGCCTCTCTTGACTCTATTCCCCCTCGAAACGTCGGGGCTCGCTGCCTCCCTAATTTTGACAAAAACCAGGCTCGGTCATGTACATGTGGGTAATTAATGCTATCGGCCAATTCTCGTAACAACTGAGCTAGTCCTGGTACCTCATCGTCTGTGGGTCCATTTGCTTGTCGGTGGTTAGGTCTTCTACCCACCACTCTAGAATAAAAGAGAAAGAGTGTTATAATTCTGGGAGTTATTCTAGTTCTTAATTATTTGTTGTATTTGGGATTTTGTAAAGTTAGGTTGAAGTTTATTGAACTACTGATAAAGATTTTGACATTAAAGATTTGCATTTCATTTCACTTCATAGTCAATACAAGTTTGTCAAAGTTCACACAACATACATACAATCTTCAAGTTAAAGAAAACAAAGTATAAGGCTATCGTGGTAATATCTAAAAGAAAAATTGTGGATAAAAGTGGCAGACAATTGCTTCGCGTTCCCAGGTCACCTTGGTGATGATGTAGCAGTGCCACTGCACCTCGACATGCCAAGCGTTAGTCGGCCCCATCTGTACTCTATTGGTTATAAGGATCGAAGTCTCTCGATATGTCTCAGGGTCGTCAAAGTTGATGGCCGAATCACGCGGGTCGATAATTCGTCTCTCATCTGTTGTCCTCTGATACTGCATCCATCCTATAGTTAACATGTCCCCCAGTCGCGTCTTGAATCCAGGAGGAAAGTCTAAGCGGTAGAGTTTTTGACTGCATCGCTCGATCACACGTACAGGTCCTATGTAGCGTGGAAAAGCCTCTAGTTTTTTCCACATACACATGTGTTCCGGACAGATTCTGGCGTACACCCGATCACCCACATATAAACCTTGGAACTCTGGGCGGCTGTAGTAGATGGCGGTTATAGTAGATGGCGGTATCCAGAGCCTCGTCTTCATCGGACTCGGGCGGAGGTGCCTTAAGCTGATCGTTTGGGAAGGCAATCGCTACTTTATCTTCTTCTTCGTCATTCTCGTCCTCATTGTCGTCGTCATCATCGGCATCAAAATCTTCCTCGTTCGGTTCTTCATCTACTTCCACCTCATCACCTTCATCTTCTAGGCTGGCCTGCCATTCATCCGAAAAAACCTACTCTAAAGGGATGGGGTCGTTAGGTTCTTGCTCCTCCATGGGTATCTCCTCCGAGTCCTCTTTCGGATCTTCTTTGGGATCTGAGTCTTCAGGTTTGGTACTGCCCATGGTTCCCCAACCGATTCTGTGTTGGATGCCATCCTAAGAAGAAAAGATAGAGAAAACCCTAAGGTAAAGATTTTAAGTTGTTAAAATATTATGTGATAAATTAATTGTACAGACATTCTACATAGTTTTTACGCAATAGAACTCGTAATCTCCCATCTCCCAATGCCTGAAAGTTCACTAAATCTAGACTCTGATACCAATTGTGACGCCCCGTTCTCCGGGTACGTCAGGACATACGTAACTATAAATAAGGGAGATATTCTAGCCATGCATTTATAATTACATACGATAATTACTACATCATTAAAGGTTCAGAACTTGTCCAACATACTTAACGATTGCAGTTATCCAGAAAATTTAACAAAAGTTACATTATGTCCATGGAAACAGAACAAAAGATCAAAAAGAGAATATTCTACGTCTTCAAGAGGCACTATTGGGGTCGGCTGGGTCCTGCCACTCTCCCCGCTCCTTGAAGTCTTCTTCTCCTACGAACACGCCTTCCTCAAATTGTTCATCTCCTTCACCTGTGGCACGAATGCCATGAGCCGAAGTCGAGAAGCAAATTTCCTAAACAGTCTAACAAACTCACAACAAAAATATCCTACAATACATATCGTATAATACCCAATACAAATTTAAGGGCAAAGAGACAGACAATTTATCATTTTCAACAGGAAAAGCATATATAAGAACAATTGTGTGAGTGCGTGTTGCAGATGAATGCAATGCAATTGCCCAACCCAACGTACTTCCAGAACAATATCATGAATTCCACACCAGAAATTACAAAGTAGACTTGATGGGACATGATCACCGAACCCATCCTCATCTCGTTGCGAAAGGTAAACCCTCACCTTAGCTACATGCCTTTGCCATTTTACGTAATGGTAACGGCGTGGGGACTGGCCATTATCCAATTTTACCCATCCTTATTCTAGGCCAACCTATCCCACTTTAAGGACCAGAATGCTCGTTACGCGTTAACCCAAAGTCTAATTAAAACTAGTGGCAAACCCATGGTGCCTAATCCCCCTTTTTATCATAAACAATCTCCTAATTTATTTTTTCAAATATGGCAACCAAGGATGCCCTAGATCCACAACCAGAGAAAGAATGATTTTCATATAACCCAACTGACAATGGAAGATACGAAAGGGACTCTGATAACCCAAAATGCAATATATGGATGCTCATGATGTGTACTATGCTTCTCATGCACAAATAATTATAACATGGCATGTAAGTACGGTATGGCACAGGGTACAATCTACTAAAGCATAGGGTACAAGCATGTGAAGCATAATCCATGACTTATGTGACATAAGATCGAACTATCGGCATAGGTTCATTTCATCAAAATCATCATTTTTATACACCAATTATTCACCAAGTTCATATAAAGTCTATAGATTCAAGTTTCACAAAGCAACATGCCATTCGTGTACTTAACCAAATTTAGGTAAATATTTAATCGCTAAATTTAAAGTTACAACAGTGTTTTGAAGTACCTAGATATGAATTTAATTTCTAAAATTTGAACACCAATTAGATAAAATTATTTCCTACAACATTCATGTTTAAAACTAAGGTCAGATCCTGAGGCAAAAGGGTCATTTGTTTTGATTAAGTGAACCATTCAGCACTTTACAGAGAAAAGTGCAAAAATTGGTCCTCTGTTGGCCTCAGTTTGGGGGTATTAATTCAAGAGCTATAGGTCTGATATTTGGTGAGATTTTAGTTTAAGGTGTTCCCTACAAGTTTCATGTTTTGTACGTGAACAAGTTGTTTGGAACCAATAGGTGTTTTTGGCCAATTTATAAAAATGGTTCAGTCATCCTAAAAAGGGTTTGCAAAATAGGTTTTTAACAGAGAATACTCAAAACCTTTGGGGTACCATCCGAGGGTATTTTGGGCTGATATTTTCTCAATAATTAGTTTACTATGTTAAATACATTTTTCATGTTTATCACTTTTGGAGTTGGCTATTAAAAGCTTAGGATATTGGTCTCACAAAAAGGTGTGACAGAGAGCTCTGTCAGTCACTAAAACACAACAGTGACTTTGGGAAGGGTTTTGACCTATCAAGACTTAATAATTTTGGCTCATATTTTGTGGAAAGTACGATAAACATGTCCTCTACAAGTTTTATGTTTAGACCCAAGCTCGGTTCTCAATCTAATTTAGCGTTTTAGGTCTGAAACTCAAAGTGGTCAAGATCTGACACTCTTTTGCAAAAATGGTATATTTGGAGTTCTACCCAACGAAATCACTTCAAGATAATTTTGTATGAAAGAGAACTTAAACATCTAGGTCTGGATATAAACATCGCATTTAGATCATTTTTCTACAATTAGTTGTGGTATTTTAAAGTTCGTGGCAGAAAGTTAGTAAGTCTAGAAAATCATGTTATTTAGGGTTTTTATAGCTTACCTCATGTTGTGTTCATTTTTTAGATATTTTCTTTGCATGCATGTCATATAGTCATACAAACCAAAACTCCAGAACATATGCAAGCCATAAAATTCTAAAATATTTACATGCAAGCACATGCAAGGCTTATTCTTACTCAAATAATCCACAACTACTCCTACGACGCCTTTTTGAGTTAATCTTTGTTTCTTGTTCTTAGGGTTGATTATAGAGATGGATTGAGGGCTATTTTATGAAAAAAATATCAGAAGGTTTTAAGAAATTTACTTACCTCTTTTAATGCTCAAAAGTTTGAAAAAGAATGGGACTTAGCTTTAATGCTTTCTCCTTGATCCCTCATAGCTTCTTCCTTTTTCTTCCTTCCTTCTTCTCTCCTCTCCTGGAATACTTAGAAAAATTTTGGTCTCTCACTCTCTCAGCCAAAAATGCATGGAGGAGAAGGGTGTTTGGTGTGTTTTTATAATAAAAATACAATAGAGATATAATAATTACTTGTAAGCTTTATTTCAAATTTTCTTTAATTCTTATTAGTTGCATGAGCGGTGGGTGCTATTTGAGACATTGAAAAATCAGATTTGGCAGGTGGGCTTCAGCCATGGCAGATTTGGGAGACTTAAGATCTGAATTTATATTATTTTAGGGTTTAAATTGTATATTTAGTACCATTTTGTGAAAGAAAATGCATAAAATATTAATTTTTTGTATTTTTTGGTATCTAAACATACTAAAACCTATTATATTAATGTGTTTATAATTAAATTAGCCTTTTCACGATTTATCATAATTTTGATAGTAATTAATTAAATAGGTGTAGATTTTTAAGTTAAATTAAGCTAATTTGTCAAGAATTAACTTTTCGACTTATTTATTATATAGTGACTTTAAATAATTATTTATTTATTTTTGTTGACCTATATTATTATATTATTATGTATATCACTTATATAAAAAGTATTAGATCAAAATAATGCTTAATTTATACATTTTTTCTCATTTTTAAGCTTAAAAAGGTAAAAAATAGCTTTTTGGGCACATTTCCCTAGCTGGCCAGCCATGCAAGGGTAATTTGGTCATTTTTATTGTTATTTTATTTTTTACTAATTAATTGTATATAAATAACTGATTTTAGGTGTCCATATGTCAAATTTTAAATTTTTATGACTTTTTACTGTACTAAGGGCAAAATGGTCATTTTACCGAAATTATGAGAATTTTTTTGATTTTATGTTTTATATTATTTACTTAATTTATGTTGTCCCAAAAATTTTCTGAGTGTTAGGGATTTACCTCTGAGTATTTGGTCTTTTTAGGATTTTTGAGTCAAATTTAGGATTTCGGGTTAATTAGGGTTTCTTCTATTCATGTAGCGACCTAAATTTTCATTGTCTATCCGTCGCTAATACTAGGGTTTGAGTCGGGTTGTTACATTACAACTATTGCACATGGACTTATTTAGTCCAACAAGAACTTTAAACCTTGGAGGCAAGAGATATGCCTTTGTTATTGTTGATTATTTCTCTAGATAAAATATTAATTTGTTGATTATTTCTCTAGATATGACTTTAAGCCTCGGAGAGTTCAAAATAAAAAAGATTTTCAATTACAAGTATCCGAAGTGATCATGGTAGAGAATTTGAAAACAAAGATTTTGAAAAATTTTGTGATGAAAATGGGATTAACCATAATTTCTTTACTCCTAGAACCCCTCAACAAAATGGAGTTGTTGAGAGGAAGAATAAGACATTGGAAGAAATGACTAGAACCATGCTCCGTGAAAACAATCTACTAAGATACTTTTGGGTCGAGGCTGTCAATACCACTTGTTTTATCATAGACAGAGTTATGATACGAGTTTTTCTGAAGAAAACCTCATATGAGCTATGGAATGAAAGAAAACCTAACATCAGTTATTTTCGCATCTTTAGGTGCAAATGTTTTGTTTTAAACAACAACAAAGAACTTTTGAGCAAGTTCGACGCAAAATCTAATGAAAGTATTTTCTTAGGATATTCTATATCTAGCAAAGCGTATATAGTTTTCAACAACAGGACCCTAGTGGTTGAATAATTTATACATATTATTTTTGATGAGCTAACCTTGGTTCTTTATAGGATTATTATGAAGATAACTTGTTAGACATAGAAAAATGTGTTGAAAAAATTTTCATCAAAGAAAAGGAACAGCCAAATCAAGAGAAAGCTTCAAATTCTCAACAAAATACAGTCTAACAAGTTGCTGAATCTTCAAATCCAGAAAATTCAGATTTACCTAAGGAGTAGAGGTATGCTCATGGTCCCCCAAAAGATCTCATCATTGGAGATCCATCGCAAGGTATCAAAACTCGATCTTCTCTACATAATGTTTGTAGTAATTTAGTATTCCTTTTTCAGACTGAACCAAAACATTTGGAGGAAGCCGAAAACGATGAGTTTTGGACCTTGGCTATGCAAGAAGAGCTTAATCAATTTGAAAGAAACAAAGTTTGGACTTTAGTCTCAAGACCTAAGAAACACTCCATCATTGGTACAAAATGGGTTTTTAAAAATAAAATGGATGAGAATAGAATAGTTTTTAGGAACAAAGCTTGATTGGTAGCTCAAGATTACAATCAAGAAGAAAGCATCGATTTTGATGAGACTTTTGCTCATGTGGCTAGGCTTTAAGTCATTAGGATGTTGCTTGTTTTTGCATGCTTTAAAAACTTCAAACTCTATCAAATGGATGTCAAAAGTGTCTTTTTAAATGATTTTATCTTAGAAGAAATTTTTGTGAAACAACCTCCTATCTTTGAAAATTCAAAATTTTCAAGCCATGTTTACAAACTTACCAAGATTCTCTATAGTTTAAAGCAAGCACCTAGAGCGTGGTATAAAAAGTTAAGCAAATTCTTGATTAAAAATAAGTTTTCAAGAGAAAAAATAGATATCACTCTTTTCATCAAGTCTCAAGGAAATGATATGCTAGTTGTCCAAATTTATGTAGACGACATTATTTTTGGTTCAACTAACGAATCTATTTGCAAGGATTTTGCTAAGTGTATGCAGGGAGAACTCGAAATGAGTATGAAGGGTGAACTCAACTATTTTCTTAGACTCCAAATCAAATAAATTCAAGAAGAAATCTACATCAATCAAGCAAAGTACACAAGGGACATATTGAAGAGGTTTGACATGCTGAAAGCAAAACCCATGGGAACTCCAATGTGTCCTACAACAAAGTTTGACAAGGACGAAGATGGTATAGCAATAGATGAAAAGCGTTATAGAGATATGATCGGTCTCTACTTTACCTTACTGCTAGTTGACCAGATATCATGTTTAGTGTTTGCATGTGTCCTAAATTTTAATCTAATCCTAAAGAATTACATGTGACTGTTGATAAGCGCATCTTTAGATACCTCTTAGGTACACAAAATCTAGGATTATTCTATCCTAGAAGAATCGCCATTGATTTATTTGGCTATTCAGATGTTGATTTTGCCGGATATAAGATAGATAGAAAAAGTACAAGTGAAACTAGTCAATTCCTAGGACACTCACTAATCTCTTGATTTAGCAAGAAATAGAACTCAGTGGCCTTGTCTACAGCCGAGGCTGAGTATATTACAACTAGAAGCTATTGTGCATAAGTTCTTTGGATGAAACAACAATTAGAAAACTATGACTTTTTCTTAGATCATATCCCTATAAAATGTGATAATACAAGTGCAATGAATATATCCAAGAACCCTATAAACACTTACGAACCAATCATATTGAGATTAGACATCATTTTATAAGGGATCATGTGCAAAAAGGTAATATCGAACTCGAATTCATAGGCACAGATTACAAAGTAACGGACATTTTTACAAAACCTTTAAATGAATAAAGAATATGTTATATTAGAAGAGAACTTGGTATGTTATGTGCTCCTAATTCATGATTAATATGCCATTGTAACCATGACTTTTCAATGCGTTTCAAAACTTTTGACATTCTTCATTAATGTGTGAAAATGTGTCGACACCACTTGAAAAAGTGTCAACACAATTTTATGCTTAGTTGACCCAAAACTGTATAGAAGTGGCACTGCGAAGAAAAGTATCGACTCATTTCTATTTAGTGTCGACTCAAATTCGTTCCCTGACTCTCGATAAATTTGTGTTAACACAAAGATCAATTGTGTCAACCCAAACAGCCGAAAGTGTCAACACCTTCTAAAAACGTGTTGACACAATTTCTTGTTTCGAATACCCACACTTGCGAAGAAAAGTGTTAACAAAAATGTCATATGTGTCAACACAAATCTTTATGCCTATATATAGAAGCGTCGGTCCCCCAAACGTCACATCGTTTCCCTCTTCCTCTCTAAAACTGTTCATCTCCTGCAATTTTTTTCAAAAATCGTGTCGACCCTTCATCTTCACCCTCATTCTCTCTTCGATTCTTTCCCAACATCGAGCACAATGCCACCAAGGATGATGGGAAAAGCGTGAAATGATCTGGTGAAGGGGTTCGTCAAACCCTAGAGCATCAAAGAAGAAGAAATCGACCTCCACAGCGGCGACGGCCATGGCGACGGGCCCAAAACCGATTGCTATAGCTGAGGCAATCAACTTCAAAACTCCCAAAATGCATCAACTATATTTTGATTCTTTTGTGAATCAAAAAGTCATTCCCGGACGTAGCATAGATTTCTCATTTTTTGACTCCATAGAAATGAGATTCAAGGATTTATTTTCTAGCCTTGAGTGGGAGAGGCTTTTTCAAATAAAAAAACCTCACTATCCCACATTGGTCAAATCGTTTTATGCACACATTCACATGTCACTCATTCCATCCACCACCATCACCACTTGGGTGAATGACGTTGATATTCATTTGACCCCTTCATCCCTAAATGAAATACTTGATATTCTTGGAGATGAGATTTATGTTCCCTGTAACAAAAAACCCCTTGACTTTGAAGGATTTTCTTTTTCTGAGGTTGTGAAAAGCATTTTTGAAAATGATGATATTAATCCCACCAAGCCCTTAGAGGCTAACTCACTCAAACTGGAGATGTGCATTCTGCATCATATGGTGAATCACATTTTCCTACCTCAGATGGGAAAATTTGGAGATGTTACATGTATGCACATTTTTATCATGTGATGCATACTTGAACAACAGAGCCTAAATCTAGACTTCTTATTCATTTTTGACATGTTGCACTCTCACAGCAAGTCCAACCACAACAAGAAATTGGTGCTTTAAAGACAAAACCAATTCGTCTCTAAAAGTGATAATTTCGTCGCTAAAACCAATGGAGACGAAAACATTTCGTCGCGCATTTCGTCACCATAACCTCGTCGCAAATTCCTATTCGCGACGAAATTATTATTTTGTTGCCCAATAAAAAACATGATGAAAATATTTGTCGTGTATTTAGAAAGAAACTTGTCGCCTATGTACAGAATTCGTCGTTAAAAATTATTATACTTTCGAATAGAAATTTATAACGACAAATAATTTCGTCGCAAATGATAATATTAACGACGAATATTTTTCTTCGTCGAACATTGACGTATCGTTTCAAATTAGAAATTTAAGGCAACAAAACAATTCATCGCGTAATGCAATATTAGCTACAAAATATCGTTGCCACAACGTTTTCATGACAAATACTTTTCATCGGAGAAGGTTATAATTTGTGACAATATATTTTTATCGCAAAAGGTTATATTTGACAACAAAAAAAAAACTATCGCAAATAGTACAAATTGCAATAAAAAATTATTTTTAGACAAAAATAAGCTATTAATTTTGTCTCTAAAAACTGTCATTTGTGGTCTATTTCATCATAAAAAGTAATTTTTTAAAAATTTGTGTATCTGCTTGTTTAATCATTTAACCTGTATAATATACAAACATAAGAAATCCAACCTAACAATTATATAATAAAAAACAAAACATGTCTAACGAAACAAATTAGAGTATATCCAAATACTACAACCAACCAAAAATAAATACAAATCCATATCAATGTCTGATAAAATAAAACAAAAACTACAAAATCTCATAATAACCAATATATATCTTGTCCATAACGATCCCCACCAACTCAATGCATATCCAATCTGCAAATACATTAAAAAAACCACATCAAATTCTCACAAATCATATTATATATAAATTAAATAACATCATAATCAAATATAAAATAAAAATTTACATCACAAACTCAAATTAGATGTCTATGTTCAATTCCTAAATGTCAAGTGTGGCAATACCACAATATGTATCAAATTCGACTGCATTTAGAGATCATTCGGCCATTTTGAAGCCTAATTCGCTTGTTTATGACTATTAGTCCAAGATAAAAAGCCACCCTATACGTGTGCTTAAATCTCACTTAAGGTGTCAAAATCTAGGTTCGCCTATTTTGGTTCTAATGTCGGAGAAAAGGTCAAACTACATGCAAAACAGAGCTCAAACCAATAATCGGGCATCGTCTCGTGCATGTACGTAGGTGTTAGTTCCAGAGCCCAAGCCTTTCCATGGCTATTTTACATTTTTACCCATAAAGTTCCTATTTGCAAACCTATGTTTTAAAAAAAATGCAAAAATGAGCCGAAACCCATAATTGGGCATATTCGTGCATGTGCTAAGAGTTTCAACAACTTTGTTTAGTCACTACAAAAGTGTTAGCGTTAGTTGCTACGGAGGTATTAGTTCTGGTGCCCAAGCCTCTATGTGATAGTTTTTCATTTTTATTCCTGAAGTTCCTATTTGAAAAGCTTCATATCATAACTAATAATTAAAGTCTTATTTATATAATTTCTAGGGTTACAAGAAGTATAACACACAGTAAATTGAAAGAGAACGTACCTCGGTCATGCCATCATATCTTGAGCATGTCCAAGTAAATAGTTCTGTCAAATCTGACATGTACACCTGCAACATGCTAGTTTTAAACTTCT